>JAESUZ010002763.1:0-64360 GCA_017311185.1 Proteles cristata cristata | reverse complement strand
TACCGTGCCATTCAACAAGGCTTGCAACAGTTGAAGGAGGACTGCGGCTGCTCGTATACCCAGCCGGGTAAGAGGCTCAGTCAGCTGGGAACACTTACCTAACCACGTTGCAATGAGGACAGCATCAATTCCATCTATTGGCTCACAGATCCGAGCCACGACTGGGTGGATCTGCTGAGCCAGGTAGTACTGGGTGTCAATGGTTAAACTGTCCTGTTTCTGTAGCTGTTCAGGGGCATAGGCCCTCTGACTCGCACTGAGGTTGGACCCATCCTACAAAAGAACACAGTACAGGTAGTTGTTAAGAAATTCAATCATACCTACTTGCCTGGCCGCAAAGAGGGACAACAATTCAAATTTTACGTATTCAATTCCAAACACCAAGAAGTCCTTTTGACCTATTTGTGAACATTTCATATGTATCTACAAGTAGGAAGATCAAGGAAAACATGTCCCCCAGTGTCCAAGAATGTAAATCCAGCATGTGTTGTGTTCTATTTTTTGTTGAAACATGAAACCAACAAGATGGCATGACTAGATTAAATAATTCCACCTGCCATATCACAGAAGGACACTGAGAAGACTTGCTGACTATCAGTCTAGCCAGAAAGGCCTTTTAGGAGTGACGAGAAAAGACATGTGTAGTCCTTTTACTCTGTTAATACAATCCCTTTATGCAAGAATTCTAGTCATAATCTCATGTGAAAGGCCCCCCAGGGATAATATTTTCTTTGAGAGCTATATGTAGCAAGAAACAAACGAGCAAGTGGAAAAGGAGTAAGAAACCCACAGAGTAGTAAGTCATATATAAAACTGGAACAAAATTAACAACCTATCTTGGTGGAATGGCAACGCTTTAGAAGCAAAATCTCTGGCCACTGGAATGAGGCGCATGCCATTTTGCACTGTTTACATGGCTCTCCTCAAGGAAAGAAAGATGAGTCAGAAAGTATCTTTCAAAGGCTTTCTCTCTCATTTTTAAAAGAATGTTTATTTATTTTTGGGAGAGAGAAAGACCACGAGCAGGGGAGGGGCAGAGAGAGAGGGAGACAGAGGATCTGAAGGAGGCTCTGTGTGGAGAGCAGAGAGCCTGATGCAGGGCTCGACCCGTGAACTGTGAGATCATCCCCTGAGCAGAAGTCGGACTCTTAATCACTTGAGCCACCCAGGTGCTCCTCAAAGGCTTCCTCTTTATAAAAAGTTGTAGAATTCTATATAATTGATTCAAAGCCCTGTGGGTGAGGTCACCAACATCTGTGAACCTACTGGATCGACATCTGACAACTCACTCCACTCCTCCTGTCGACAACAATAGAATTTACCACTCAGATAGGTTAATTTTTTTAAAAAAAATTTTTGAATATTTTTTTTTAATTTTTTAAAATGTTTTATTTATGGGGTGCCTGGGTGGCTTAGTTGGTTAAGCGTCCGACTTTCGCTTAGGTCATGATCTCGCGGTTCGTGGGTTTGAGCCCCGCGTCCGGCTCTGTGCTGACTGCCAGCTCAGAGCCTGAGCCTGTTTCAGTCTGTGACTCCCTCTCTCTCTGACCCTCCCCTGCTCACGCTGTCTCTCTCTCTCTCTGTCTCCTAGAAATATATAAAACATTAAAAAATGTTTTATTTATTTCTGAGAGAGAGAGAGAGAGACAGAATCTGAAGCAGGCTCCAGGCTCTGAGCTAGCTGTTAGCACAGAGCCCGATGCGGGACTCGAACCCACGAACCGTGTGATCTTGCCCTGAGTCGAAGTCAGACGCTTAACCGACTGAGCCACCCAGGCGTCCCACTGTTTATTTATTTTCGAGAGCAACAGATTGTGAGCAGGGGAGGGGTAGACAGAGAGGAGACACAGGATCTGAAGCAGGCTCCAGGCGCTGAGCTATCAGCACAAGAGCCCAGTACAGGGCTCAAACTCACACACCTTGAGATCATGACCTTAGCCAAAGTCAGCTGCTTAACCGACTGAGGGCTGAGCCACCCAGGTGTCTCATCAGACTAGTCAATTTTAACTATTCATAGTGCTTGGCTGTTCTGCCAAATAATCAGCCTCTTCTCAGGGCCCAAACCAAAGCAGAGGCTACTTGCCCACCACTGTCTTCAGCAGACTAGAGGCAGAGGCCTCCTTTTCTGGCAAGGCTCTGGCAAGGCTCCTGAGGGAAACAAACTGAGATATTTATCAACTAGGTTCTACCTGGTCTAGGATATAATGAAACACCTAGAAAGAAAACAAACCTTGGACTGAAAGACTTGCCAAATAGTTATTTTTCAGGAGTTCACAACATGGTACAAGAAATTAGGCAGAATTCACCAACTTTAATTGCTGCCCTCTGAGAAGTCTGAATCATTAGAGGGGAGTAAGATGACGGTCAATGACAAAAAGAGTATGAAAAATCCCTGGGCAGGGTGCCTGGGTGGCTTAGTTGGTTAAGCGTCCGACTTTCGCTTAGGTCATGATCTCGCGGTTCGTGGGTTCGAGCCCCGCGTCGGGCTCTGTGCTGACTGCCAGCTCAGAGCCTGAAGCCTATTTCGGAGTCTGTGTCTCCCTCTCTCTCTGACCCTCCCCTGCTCATGCTGTCTCTCTCTCTCTCAGAAATAAATAAAACATTAAAAAATAAAAAAATAAAAAAAATCCCTGGGCAGCGCGTCTCTATGCACCACAACTGTATTCAGACTGACTTTATTAACACACACCTGAAAGTTGATTGATATGTAGTATTGTATTTTTTAAAAAACTTGTCTGTCCTTGGGGTGTCTGGGTGGCTCAATTGGTTAAGCATCCAGCTCCTGGTTTTGGCTCAGGTCATGATCTTGCAGTTTGTGAGACTTATTCGTGCGTTGGGCTCTGTGCTGACAGCACGTAGTCTGCTTGGGATTCTCTCTCTCCCTCTCTCTCTGTCCCTCCCCTGATGGCATTCTCTCTTTCTCTCTCAAAATAAATAAATGAACTTACAAAAAAATCAGTCTGTCCTTAAGATTATAGCAATGATGAGTTAACTACTTTTTAATGATAAATAAAAATCAAATTGTAGAGGCAATTTTTTTCTTTTTAAGGCACATGAGTTTCTTTCCAATATATCATTAGATATTCTCAAAGTAAGGCAAGTTTTTTAAAAAGTATTTTAAAAATACTTGAAAATTTCTAAGTATATCCTCACTTAAGAACGTTTTTATTTTAAACAACCACACAAAAATGACCAGTTTTAACACTGACCCAAATACATTTCTTTTTTTTTTTCTTTTCTGAATTGGCTCCATGCCTAGCATGAAGCTCAATGCGGGGTTTCAACTCACAACCCTAAGATCAAGAATTGAGCTGAGAACAAGAGTCGAATGCTAAACTGACCGAGCCATCCAGTTGCCCCAACCCAAACATAGTTCTTGCTGTATTTAAAAAATCTGAGCCCAAACATGACTAAATTCAAAAGAATTGGTAAAACCGGTTTTGCTATGCTGTATTGGAAAAACATTCAGGCTACGACTTAAGATATATCCCTCACAGGCCTAATTCAAATCTAGCAGATTCCATGGTATATGCAGTAAAACACAACATACACTTGAAAAAGAGTAAGAAGCAAAGTTGGTCTTGCATGAAGTGCCTATGTAGTAATTCACGAAGTTCACAAAGTACATACTTCAACAGAGACAACCAGGTGCAGTCAATTCATTCAAAACTATGTCGTCATCTTTAGTAGGAAACTCATGGAAAAAAGTTATTTCAGTGGGTGACAAGTGGGCCCCTTAAAACAATTATGTTAAAGGCATGCCTTATGGAAATTATGTCTAAAGAAAGTTAAATAATTAAGGATTTAAAACTTAACCATTAAGTGGAAACTGATTTAAGAACCCAGCAAGTAATTCTCGTAAGTTTTACAAGTCGATAAACTACAATATAAATCAGACACCTAAAACATTACTCTCTGAACTCAACTGAATTTATGAGTAAATTATCAGTAGAGTATTATAGTCTAATTTTAATTAGAAATTTTAAATAAAACAACTTGTCTAGGAGACAGACTATTTGTGGAGGGCACCTTTGCTTAGAGTAGTAAAGTACTCTTCAAAATATCAAAAAGAGATTCTAAATATATGGTTGTGTTTGGAAACAGAATAATTCAAGTCCTTAAAAGCACAAGAGGTAGGCAGCTCTGGCTGGCAAACATACTCAAAGTGGGCCTATCCCACTGTTAGGGGATGGAGGCAAATCGAAGTCATACAGCTTTTCTTGGGATACAATGAGAAGAATACATAAAAAGAAACATGATCTGTAGTTTTAACAAGTAAGTTAATGGTACAGCCCCTCTGGAAAACAGTGTGGAGGTTCCTAAGGAAACTAACAATAGAACTCCCCTATGACCCAGCAATAGCACTGCTAGGAATTTACCCAAGGGATACAGAAATGCTGAGGCATAGGAGCACATGTACCCCAATGTCCATAGCAGCACTCTCCACAATAGCTAAAACATGGAAAGAGCCTAAGTGTCCATCAACAGATGAACGGATCAAGAAGATGTGGTTTATCTATACCATGGAATACTACATGGCAATGAGAAACAATGAACTCTGGCCATGTGTAGCAACATGGATGAACCTGGAGGGTGTTATGCTGAGCGGAATAAGTCAGGCAGAGAAGGACAAATATCATATGTTTGCACATATAGGAGGATTAGGAGGAACTTAACTGAGGAACAAGGGGAAGAAGAAGAGGGGGAAATGGTGGGGGAAAGGGAGAGAGAGGCAAACCATGAGAGACTCTTGAATGCTGACAAAAACTGAGGACTGATGGATGTGGGGGGAGGGGGGATGGTCATGGAGGAGGACACTTGTGGGGATGAGCACTGAGTGTTATGTGGAAACTAATTTGACAATAAACTATTTGTAAAAAAAAAAAACAAGTTAAGGCCCAACATCAGTGGATAGGGGAAATATTGACAATACATCAAAATGGATGTATTGTCCTTTATCAGCCTCAGCATTTTTGAACTTTTATAGCTCAGTAAAATCCCAGAAAAAGAAATCCTAAGACCTAATATCTAGATATCAAGGAACATAACTTTGACTTCTAAATACATCGATCACACTACCACACACCTCCATTCCAGGTTTAGCCAAAACATAATTGTGGCTGGATTTCATTATTAGATGTCATTTCACGGAACCTATATAATTTTCAAAGCTGTATTGCCATCTATTCCTGTCACTAATAATCTAAGAGCTTTTTCATGTATGTGAGGTCATAAAGTGAAAAAAAAACTAGCCTATTTACCAAAATCTTTATTTGCATAATATGAAAATTGTTTTTTTGAGATGAGACTTGTCAGAGGCAATATGCAAAGCACATTAAGGGCTTGAGCGAGTCAGACATTTATGGAAATATTTTCCTGCAGGAATTGGCTTTCTCTAACAGTTCTTAATCAAGGGTAACCCTAGGAGGGAGATAGAGTCAAGTGCTGATTCCTGTCCATGTACTTAAATCATTTGTTATGTACGTCATCTGCAATACCGAGCAGATATTAGCAGCTAATTTTTAAATTCTGAAAAGACTCTATGATTTAAAAACACAATGACTGTAGTTTGACAAAGATCAATCATAATGCAATGAAGTTCAAGGCTCATCTCATTTTTTTACTGTAATAACAAAATGCAATAATTAATTAATTTTAAAAAGTCTTACACAGATGAATTATGCTTTTTGGTACATATACCACACCACAGTCACCTTTACAGCATTTGGATAGAGGCTGTGACTCTTTTTTATTTTTTAATAGGAGAAAGAGATGAGATGTCTCCTTTGCTCCAATTGGAGCTAAGTGCTTTCATAAAAGGAACTTGCTCTCCATCCTACCATCCTTCCCCATCCCTAACTGTTAAAGACAAGCTACTCCCCAAAGAAACTGGTTAGTGGTTTCAACTTGTGTTCCAGAGGGGCCAGAGGTTCCTCAAAGGTATCTCATGGAAGAGGGACAAGGCAAGGAGGTGGGTTCTAGGCCACTGCCACTCAAAATAAAGAAAAAAAACCCAAACTGGTTAGATAATTTGTGTTTTCTTCCTAAGGTGTTTTTAGGATCTGTCACCTTTCTCCATATTATGAAGCACTCAATACTTTTTTCAAGTAAGTATTCGAACATAGGCTAGGGAAACCCGCATCCACTCTCTTACCCTGACAGTATTCCTAATGGAAACTGTGGCAAAAGGAATGATAACCAGACTCCTGCTGGACATGTGACCAAACTTATACACATTCTCACTCAAGTTAATTTCGGGTTGAAACAGCATCCACTGTTAGGCACCTGCCTCACCAAGATAGTTTCAAGTGAGCCAGGACACTGGTCTTAAACGCTTTAGGAAAATTTTAATAACATACGTCACCTCTGACTAAGGATTCAAACATTATAAAACAAACCAGACTAACCCATTTCTTTATGGCAGCGATTGTTTGGAAAAGCACGAAGACACTACGGTGATGTGCAGTTTATTACAGGTTAAGGGGTCTGGGAGTCTTATCAGTTACTACAATTTTACCTGACAGATGACATACGACACGGTATCTCCAGCTTTCACCTTTCTGCCTCCTTGAGAATTTATCCAGAGGGCAACATGGACATGAGGTAGGCTTTTTTTATCAGGGTAATCCTGGGGGTCCTTGGTCAATGCCTAAAAGAGGAAAGAGAAAAAAGACCCACAGTTTAAAAGAAAACTCTTCTCACAAAGACATACACTAAATACATCTTTTCTAGAGTCCTATCAGCCAAAGAAACAGAAAATGGACAGAAGGTACATGTAGAAAACAGTGCCACACTCTAGGGACAGTCCATACAGACTCCTCCCTCCTTCATAAAAAAACCAAATATAACTCTGGCAAAAAAGAAATACAAGTTTATGAGCCATGGCACATTATAAATACTTGGCTATAAAAAATTAAGACTACAAATTCAGTTTCCTATGAAGCCTTTAGAGTTTCTCCTCATGTTTGCAGCTCTCTCACTGAATTAACTGGTTAGTAAGGACTGGTGGAGACCGGCTGCTCTGACTGATCTGTTTCTTGAAGTCTTCCCTAGCCTACATAAATCTCAAAGGTACCAGAAATCAGTGGACTTAGGGAGCGTCTGTGTGGCTCAGTTGGTAAAGAAAACGGTGGACTTAACACGGTCAATTTCAACTCTAGAAAGGCAGAATGAGTGACCTGCTGACACAAAGCCAGCCCCACGAGGGCAGGAACAGGTCAGCGCCACTTGTCACTGCACACACAGTGCTCTCGACCATTCTTGGTGTACAGTAGCAACCCAAGGCTTACAGAATAAATTCTTTCGCTGACTCTGCAATAATTCACGAAGTTTAAGCACTATAAAGTATTAAGAGATGAATATGACAGTTTCTGGTCCTAAGTCATCTGTTATTAGTAGATGATTCCCCCTTTCGCAAATAAAACCTCGAAAACAAGCTACATGTGCCATAAGTGAAATGTGAGCAAAGTGTTAGGGAGAGAGTTTAGAGGCAAAGATCACTACCATCAGACAGCAGGAATGATAGGAGAAAAAAACCTGAGCTGGCATGTGAAGAAAAACAAGATTTTAAGAAAAGGTGACAGGGGCAAGAACATTCTGGGCAGAGATAGAAGCCAAAGTTAAAAGCAAGAGATAACACAAAATACAGTCTACTGGAGTGGAACTCAGTACATGTGTACAAAGGGGAGGCAGGAGAGATCTGGCTCTGTGGTGGGTTTCAAAAGACAAGAGGACAGGCAGCCACATGACTAGATCACCTAAATGTGATCTACAGGCCTGTGGGGGTTCCGGACACCCTTTCCGGAAGTTGAGGGGTCAAAATTATTTTTAATTTTAAACAGTTATTTATTATTGAGGGACAGAGAGGCACAGAGCATAAGCAGGGAAGGGGCAGAGAGAGGGGGAGACAGAGAATCTGAAGCAGGCTTCAGGCTCTGAACTGTCACCACAGAGCCCGATGCAGGGCTCGAACTCATGGAAGTTCAAGATCATGACCTGAGACACTTAATCAACTGAGCCATCCAGGGGTCCTTCAAAATTATTTTTCTAACTTTTTTTAATGTTTTATTTATTTCTGAGAGAGAGAGAGAGCGTGAGCACGGGAGAGTCAGAGAGAGGGAGACACAGAATCTGAAACAGGCTTCAGGCTCTGAGCTGTTAGCAGAGAGCCCGACACAGGGTTCGAACCCACAAACTGTGTGATCATGACCTGAGCCGAAGTCGGATGCTTAACCAACTGAGCCACCCAGGCGCCCCTCCAAATTATTTTTCTAACAATACTGCTTGCACTGGTAATGCAGAAGCATGGGTAGCATAGGTAAAGGTCCTAATGCCTTATAAACATGAACTGGGGCAGCCACATCAAACTGTGCTACCACTCACTGTAGTCTTCGCCACCATGCACTCAAGAGTTCTCAAAAGAAAACAAAACAAAACAAAAAAATAAACTAGTTTCACTTAAGTAAGTCCTTTACGGGGTGTCTGGATGGCTCAGTTGGTTGAGGGTCTGACTCTTGATTTCTGCTTGGTTCACGATCCTAGAATTGTGGGATCGAGCCCCATTATCAGGCTCTATGCTGAACGTGGAAACTGCTTGAGATTCTTGCTCGCATGCTTCCTCTCTCTCTCTCTCTCTCTGTCTTTCCCCCTCCCCTACTCACACATACACTCTCTCTCTAAAATAAAAAAATGAATGTCCTTTGTGAAACAGCAAAAATTATTCCATTTTGAAGCTCCTGACCCTGAATACAAGGCTAATATTTTGTGTGACAAGGTAAGAATTACAAGGCACGTCTCCTGTACACTGAAGAATGAAGCTGACTTGAGGAAAAGCACTTGCGTGACTGTTTGGAGTTGCAAGCTAAACTGGCTGCCTTTTTCAGAGAACACAGTTTTTCCTTACAAGAATGATGAGCCAACTACTGCGATTGTAACTCGGGTCTTTGGAGGACAATTTCTCAAGAGAACGGAGTAAACCTGCAACCTGCAGACAAACAAGTGGCAGTACGTATTGCCTAAGGTTAAGATTCAAACTTTTAAGCACAAATTAGAATTCTGGAAAACTCAAGTTACATGTGTGTGAGCCTGACAGCTTTTTAATACTTAGAGACTTTTCTGATGATATCTGAAGGAATTTTTAAAGTGTGATTTTTAATAATGTATAACAAAATGCATTCAATAATTGGAAGATCTGTAAAACTGCCGAATTATTATTTCATATATGGCCAATGCATAATGCTTTGCATGAGTAAAATATCTATTCCAAGTACAATACAGACCAACAGATTTTAATGTGCGAGTATGAAAAGTTCACTGATAAGGTTTCAGATTTCCCCATTACAAATGACCTTTAAGAAAATACCACTCAAGGGAGCCTGGGTAGCTCAGGGTGGTTAAACATCTGACTCTTGATTTCAACTCAGGTCATGATCTCACAATTCGGGAGTGTGAGCTCCCCATCAGGCTCTATGCTAACAGTGTGGAGCCTGCCTGAGATTCTCTCTCTCCCTTTCCCTCTCTCAAATAAAATAAACATGAAAAAATTTTTTTAAAAAATACCACTTGGATAATATTGGTGTAGAATCAAAGGAGAATATATATACAACTATCCAAAAAAAGTACTGAAATATTTCTGCTTTTTCCACCTATGTATTTGTTTGAAAATAGATTTTCTTCCCTACACTTCAAACAAGACTACACACCACAACAGACTAGTCATTCAAGTGGATATGAGAATCCAGATGTCTTCTACCAAACCAGACAGTGAAGAGATTTGCAAAATTGTAAAATGATGCCACTCCTCTGGCTAATTTTTCTTTGTTTTGAAATATATAGTAATTTCAAGGAAAAATGTTATTTGTGAATCACATACTGGGTTTTTTTGCTATATTTAAACTAAGATAAATTTTTCAAATTTTTCAGTTTTAATTTCTAACAGTAAATATTAACAGAGACCACACATAAACAAAAGCTTTTACAGCCCTCAATTATTTTAAGAGTGTGAAAGTGTCCTGAGAGCAGGAAGTCGGAGCCCTGCTGCAGTAGGAATAAAGCAGGTTCCGAAACAGGGCAGCATAGAACCGTGTCATGTCTGGGGCGCCTGAGTGGCTTAGTCGGTTAAGCGTCCGACTTTCGCTTAGGTCATGATCTCGCGGTTCGTGGGTTCGAGCCCCGCGTGGGCTCTGTGCTGACTGCCAGCTCAGAGCCTGGAGCCTGTTTCAGTCTGTGACTCCCTCTCTCTCTGACCCTCCCCTGCTCACGCTGTCTCTCTCTCTCTCTCTCTCTCTCCTAGAAATAAATAAAACATTAAAAAAAAAAAGAACCGTGTCATGTCCACTTTGTAAATCCTACACTCACCAGAGAGTGCCTGGGAAAAACTCCGAATATTTGAATCTCCTCCAGCCCGCATTATGTGGAGTCTTGACTGACTTAGACGGGTAATACTGCATAGAAATCTTAATCAATGTAACTCTACTTAAAAAAAAAAAAAAACATTATCTTCTTCAACTGACTGTACTTCAGAGCAATGTTAAGAAATTCTGAATTTCATCTGACATACTTTCCAATTAGTAGATTGAGGCTATTTGGGGAATCTACAAGCTAGTTTTAAAAGGCTGGATTTAAAAAAAAAAAAAATGATTCCTGGTGGTTTAGGCTCAAGTTAGCGAGGGCTATACAAATCAAGTGTGAAGTACTTTGTGTTACTTTATGAAATATATTTAAGCTAAGATTGCAGTAATTCAGAAAATTGTACACAGTGTTTTTCTGTTCCCCTCAACAACAAGGAATAAAATCTCTAGAAAGGTAAATCTCACCACTTTACTCCTCTACCTGAAGCTAGCCTCCTATTTTCAATCCCTCTCAAGATCATAAAAATACCTAGATCTACAGATGTACAGATATCCTCTCATAAGACCATCCACAACCAGTCACATAGACACTTCTGTTCCACTCTCCTTTGAATGTGATAAAACATAAAAGCTGAACTGCTCACAAGTTTTCGTTAAAACTTGTTTATGTTTATTGTAAGTATTCAGATACATGTTAATCAAGACATATCACCTTTGACACATAAATAGCTTGCTGTAAACAAGACTTGGAAATAACTATGACAGCGATAGTCCTTTCATCAGAATTTACTGTGCCTGTGCAACGATGCTCAGCGTCACTCATCATCAGGGAAATACAAATCAAAACCACACTAAGATATCACCTCATGCCATTTAGAGTGACTACAATGAACAAATCATGAGACTATAGATGCTGGTGAGGATGTGGAGAAACGGGCACCCTCCTACACTGTTGGTGGGAATGTAAACTTGTGCAGCCCCTCTGGAAAACAGTGTGGAGGTTCCTCAAAAAACTTAACAATAGAACTCCCCTAGGACCGAGCAATAGCACTGCTAGGAATTTACCCAAGGGATACAGGAATGCTGATGCATAGGGGCACATGTACCCCAATGTTCATAGCAGCACTCTCAACAATAGGCAAAATATGGAAAGAGCCTAAGTGTCCATCAACGGACGAAAGGATCAAGAAGATATGGTTTGGGGCACCTGGGTGGCTCAGTCGGTTAAGCGTCCGACTTCGGCTCAGGTCATGATCTCACAGTTCTTGAGTTCAAGCCCCGCATCGGGTTCTGTGCTGGCAGCTCAGAGCCTGGAGCCGGTTTCAGATTCTGTGTCTCCCTCCCTCTCTGCCCCTCCCCCGCTCATGCTCTGTCTCAAAAATAAACTATAAAAAAAATTAAAAAAAAAAAATAGATGTGGTTCATCTATACAATGGAATACTACATGGCAATGAGAAAGAATGAAATCTGGCCACATGTAGCAACATGGATGGAACTCTAGGGTGTTATGCTGAGCGAAATAAGTCAGGCAGAGAAGGACAGATACCGTATGTTTGCACGTATAGGTGAATTAGGAGGAACTTAACAGAGGACCATGGGGGAGGAGAAGGGGAAAAATAGTGGGGGAAAGGGGGAGGGCAAATCATGAGAGACTCTTGAATGCCGAGAACAAACTGAGGGCTGATGGGGGTGGGGGGAGAGGGGAAGGGGGGTGATGGGCATGGAGGAGGGCACCTGTGGGGATGAGCACTGGGTATTATATGGAAACCAACTTGACAATAAACTATTAAAGAAAGAAAATAATTTACTGTGCTTGTATCAACCCTTCAGAAATCTGTCTTATTTTTTAAAAGGTATAAAAATATGGGACAGTAAATGTATCTTTAACAGACCATTACCATCTTGAAAACATGGATTATGCTGTGCTTATTCAATTTTATACCCCAGAATCTAGCATTGTGCACTTATGAGTTACCAAATGTTTGATGAATCCAAGATTAAGAAAGCAAGTAAATTCTTTTAATATTCACTGGACAACTGTTATTTGCGAACTACTATGTCAAGTAAAATGGAGACTGTAAAGACATTTAGTTAGTAAAGACATTTTAGTTCTTCCACGGAAAAAGAATGCACAGCCCTGATCACACTATTACTATTATTGTGATTAATAATAATGTCACTGTAAGTTGTTAATTATTGAAGCTGAATGATGGATACATGGGGATTCATAATACCATTGTCTACTTTTGTGTAAGTTTAACAATTTCAATAATAAAAAGTTAAAAATAACAAAGACTGTAGACTGCTCATCAGAACTCAGAGACTGCCAGTGTGTCTATGACTTAAGTCTGTTTGCATACTAGTAACACTGTGTCGTCGTTCATATGAGAAGATGACAGTGGGGGTGCTCTGGCCTAGGGGACACGTGCTCTGTGTTATTCTGCCAGTAACGTGGTCATATTTGTATTCAGCCTTCCAAACTCCTGTCAGGAAGCCCTTGTGATAGAGGGCCCACAGTGCCAGGGATGCAACCTGCAGAAGTGATGCAAAAACTGATCAAGGGAAGAGTGAAGTTGTACCTCTTACTCATGCAGATTTCTGAGACAGAGCAAACAAAATCTGAAAGGAAATCAGTGTTTAGATGTCACAAATGAAGCCATGCCAACAGGTAAACATGACATCACTTAAAGTGAAGAGCTAGTGCCAAGGCACATGCCTTCTTATAATATTTACTTTCAGTTGTTTGTGCTTCTATATATATAAATGAATGTCTTTTTTTTTTAATGACATTGAAGACATCACAGTTAAGGTGCAGGGAACAAATGTTGGCTTATCTAAGAATAAATACTAATCCTAAGGACATGCGTAGAAAATATTCATCTTCTCTAAAAACCAAACAAATGCAAATTAAATCCACAACTGAAACACTATTTCATATCACAGTGAAGCATTATTTTATCTAATGTCAGCAATGATATTATCACCAATGAACTACCAGCAATACAAGCAAATCTATGGTGACACTGGCACACACATTTTGTTATTATCAATTGGCATCACCCTTTTACAAAGCAATTTGGCAAGAGCCATACAGATATTCCTAGAATTTTTATTTTTAGAAAGAGAGAGTAGGAGAAGCAGAGAGGAATGGGAGGGGGAAAGAGAGGGGGGCGGGAAGAGAGGGGAAAGGGGAGAAAGAGATCAGGGGAAGGGAGAGAGAGAGAAGAGAATCCCAAGCAGGCTCCATGCTCAGCACAGAGCCTGGCATGCAGGGCTCAATCCCACCACCCTGGGATCCTGACCTCAGCTGAAATCAAGAGCCTGATGTACCAACTGAGCCACACAGGTGCTGCAGATAATCCTATCTTTTGATTCAAGTATTTCACTTCAAGGAATCTAAACTAAGAAAATAATTCATTCAGAAGCAAAAAGATAAAGAAGAAAAGATGTTCAATACAGTTATGTATAATATCAAAACTAATGTAAATAACCAGACAAAAATTTTAAATAAAGATGTATCAGTGAAATACAAAATTAACATGATCATTTTTAACATAACATAGAAACGTGGCAAAATCTATTTATGTTAAATAGAAACACATTTCCAAATAATAAGTACTGTAATTGTTTCAATGTAAAAATATGTTTCCAAGAGTAAGGACATGTGCAAAAATGACAGGCATCACTTTAGCCTAAGGTATCACGATGGTATCATTAGAGTTTTAACTCTAACTCTTCGATTTCATATCATCATCAGATTCTTTTTCATTAAATTCTTTTTATTATCAGCTTTGACAGCGAAATCTATCACAGAAGGATAAAATGTTATTTGCAGAATGAGCTTCTGTATATGTAAGGGTACTCTTTTCAAAAGGGGGAGGGGAGGAGATCTGCGAACTAACATCTTACATTACACAGCACTTTGGAAACCAAAGTTTTATTTTTCAAATTTGGTAAGAAAAAAATATTTTCTATTTCCAACTAAAACTGTCCACAGAGTCTAAATTACAGAGTTTAAAAAGAAAATAAAAGCACAAGTGCTCTGGCTATACAGAAAATGCTATCACCATCTTAATTCTAAATAACTATGTCCCACAAAAGCCCTCTCATTACAGTACCTCTAAGGATCCCCTTGTGTGAAAGTCACACATATACACACACACCGTCTCTGTCTCTCTAAGCTTACAGGCCGTTCTCTGAAAGTATAAATGAGGAGGACTATGGAGAACGTAATCCTCTCTAGTCCCCTGAACATCAGCCATGTCACTGTACAGAATCTCTGGAAATAAGGCTTCCACCTAGTAAGACACAGAGAGGGCCTGTGGCCGACAGGGCAGCGCCGGTGTCTAGAAGAGGGCAAGTGCTATGCTAATGCCCCATCGGTGAGACAGTTGTTAAGCAGCTTTCATCACCAGCTAGAATTTATTTCGATTGCAAGGATGAGGTGGTTCTTCAACTATCTGAAGGAGGCGAAAACACACGGCAGCAGCTGGGCTCAGCAATAAATGCTACATTTACCTTGTTAATTTCAAACTGGCTCACTGGGACACTGCCATTTAGCACATTCTCTCCAATTTCTATTAACCTCTTCTGAATGTTTTCCACTATCGTGTCTCGGCTTTGATCAGAAAGAATCTGGCCAAGGACAAAGCTGCAAAAAAAGAGAAGGATTCATTTTTTTAATATTATACTTTATTAATAAAGGAAAGAAAAGGAAGATAAATGCCATTAGATTAACATGCGGACAAGAGCTGTACTAAAAGCTAACAAGAGGGTTAATAAAGGCCGTTACTATTTGTTTTTTAACATGAACCCTATGAAAGGTTTACCAACCTTGGAATATCAGGTTTGTCCTTAAACATACAGACCCTTTTTAATTCAGCAGCTAATGCCTCACCCAAAATGTGGACGGAGAAACATATGTGTTCCAACCATAACTGCATTTATGCAGCTTCAAAATTCACAAGCAGTTATATTCTACTCATAAGCTAAAATTTTAAAAGACAAAAACTGGACTTTCCCCATAAAGAAGCAAGACATTATTTCTGATATCACCACACTGAGATGACCATTAGCTAGGTAAGCAGAAATATAGCTCTTTATGCAAAATTTTTAAAAACCAAAGATCTCAAACTTTTCTTTCTTTGGTTTCATTATATTGCTCAGTGTTCTCCAACCTTATGCTATCTCTGAAAAACTTCCTATTATTCTACCAGACTCCCCTCAAAAAAAGGGGGGAAAAAGAAAAAGGGAATAAGGAAGTCGATATTTTATCCATTTCTGAGAAAATGCAGAGCAAGGCTTTGACAGCTGCATTATAATTTGTCAGAAAAAGAACCCTGACAAAAACATTTGTATAGCTTTAATTACTAATACATTTCTAACTCAGAGAAATTTACTTCTATTATGATGCATCTTTTCTTAGAAAACACAAAGCTGAAGAGAACATTCTAATCGACAGTCTATACACAGTAGTTTCATCTTTGGGTACATTTGGGGGCAATGAAGCATTTCAAACTTCATTTCATAAAAGGCTAACAGTGACCTATACTCGATGAACAACTTTGCCTAATCAAGAGTGGTTTTGCAGAAGCAACAATTGCTCAATCTTGCTTGCCCAACGTGAAAGCAAGAGGGAGACTGGAAAACAAGTAGAAAGTGTGAATATTGAGCAATATTAAAACTAATTTACAGTTTTGCTTTGGGGCGCCTGGGTGGCTCAGTCAGTTGAGCGTCCGGCTTCGGCTCAAGTCATGATCTCACAGTTCCTGGGTTCGAGCCCCGAGTCAGGCTCTGTGCTAACAGCTAGCTCAGAGCCTGGAGCCTGTCTTCAGATTCTGTGTCTCCCTCTCTCTATGACCCCCCTGCTCACGCTGTCTCTCTCTCTCTCTCTCTAAAAAATAAAATGAAAACATTTAAAAAAAATTTTTTTAATAAAATTTTGCTTTAAAGTAAAAAATTCTTATATTCAGAATTGGGAAGGTTCACAAACAGGAATACCTATAAAGACGGTACTTTAAAATACCTGAAGATTTAGGGTTTTTTTAATGGGTGCTTTATAAATTAATGTGACCCTTTAAAAAAACTCAGGCCTTGGGGAGCCTGGGTGGCTCAGCTGGTTCAACGTCTGATTCATGATTTCGGCTCGGGTCATAGTTTCATGGTTATGAAATCAAGCCCCGTGTCAGGCTTTGTGCTGGGCATGGAGCCTGCTTAAGAGTCTCTCTCCCCTTCTCCCTCTGCCCCTCCCCTGTTCGGGTATGCGCTCACTCGCTTGCTTGCTTCGGTGCGCACGCGCGCGCTCTCTCTCTCCTTCTCAAAAACAAAAACAGGCCTTAGTATCACAATTTCCAGTCTCAGATGTAAAACTAGGAGGTCAGCCATGACATTTATTATTTCTGAGGTACTTAAGGTTATTTGAGAGCTAGCTCTTAAATTAACCTGAGATTAGTAGGAATCTTTTCTTTCTAGAGATTCCTAAGAATGTTTACATACAAATGATATGGGTGGGAACAAAGTGTCACTCCATGGTGCACTTTGAATCCCAGAATATTTAAGCCACAACATGGGGACACCTTAACAATTATGTTCCTAAAGAGGTTCTATGATGATTCAGGAATACAACACAAGGCACTTCCTAATGAGAATAGGAAAGCAAAACAAAACAGAGACAAGCCAACACCAATGAAACCAACTCTGCAGGGAGCTAAAATGTGATGGTTTACCCTCACCGTCAGTTACAACTCCTAAGATGTATCTTATAGCAAGTACCTCTTACTGAGCGAATTTGGCTTCTTCTAAGTTTTCATTTACCTGGAAAATTCCACTCCCAATAAGTGAGAAGCATTAATATGTAAAAAAGAAGTTGGGTCCTTGCACTTGGCAGAATCACACATCTTGTCCGTGTCATTAATACCTCAAGTTCTTAAAGACAAACAACAGAAGCACACACGAAAACTGAACTCACTTTCCAGTTTCTTTAGCAAGATCACACCAATCCCTTCTGACTATATCTAATCCTTTCATCTCCTGTTTGGTGATGTAATTCCCATCCGATGTTGGCTCCACAACCAGAGCAGCGTATTTCTTCTTCTTCAGCAGTAGCAAAGACTTGAAAACACCATCGATGTCTATTTCAAGCAGTTTGTACAACTTATTCACTTCACTTTTTACCTGTGAACATTTCAACCATTAATACTAGCTTCTCAAACATCCATTAGGGAGAAGACGATGCTACAAATTCCTAAGAGTTAATCTAAAGAGAACTTGAATGCACACAAGACTAAAATGTATTTACTCAGATGACGCAGAACATAGTATTATGTTGAGTATGATGCAAAATCATTCAAAGAGCACAGGGATTAAAAAAGGGGCACCTGGGTGGTTCAGTCAGTTAAGGATCCGACTCTTTGTTTCAGCTCAGGTCATGATCTCACAGTTCCTGAGTTCAAGCCCTACATCAGGTTCTGTGCTTGCAGCACAGAATTTCTTGCTGAAAGAAGAAATTCTTCTTTTCATACATGAAAATTATGAAAGAGTCTTTTTGAACCTAAAAACTAAATTCAGAGGTGCTTGGGTGGCTCAGTCGGTTCAGCATTCGACTTCAGCTCAGATCATGACCTTGCAGTCTGTGGGTTCAAGCCCCATGTCAGGCTCTGTGCTGAAGGCTCAGAGCCTGGAGCCTACTTCGGATTCTTTGTCTTTTTCTCTCTTTCTCTCTCTGTCTCTCTCTCTCTCTTTTTCCCCTCTCCCACTCATGCTTCCTATCTCTCTCTCCCAACTAAATAAACATTAAATATAATAAAAAATAAATTCTTTTGTACTTGCCTACAAATTACTAAATTAGAGAAATTTTAGACAGTTCAACAAGGAGATATGTGGCCAGAAATAAGCAACTTTTGACTATTAAAATAATGCCTAAGATCTCCCTGTACCTACATGTTAAACAAAAAATGACCTACTCTTTATTGATAGGATCAAGGCACAGCCAATCACTCAGGGAAAATACACAGCTTTTTGAAGTGCAACATGAGGACAGTAAGTCAGGCTTGCTCTCAGGTGAAGGCTAAAGGTTAAATTTCATACATTAGTGGAGACAGGCAGGAAGTTCTTATTCTAAGATGATATCTTAGTTCTAGTTTATTGGGAAAATATCTTAACATAGCAAGTACTCAAGAATTGTAAACTGTAAGAAGTGGGCAACAAATGGTTACTTTTAAAAGTCCCCTTGCCTCTTCAGATATATTTTAAGCACTCCTGTAAAAATTACAGTGTGCACATGTATGTATGCATGGAGGCAGGTGTTTCTCCACATCTGTCAATGTATAAAGCCCATGTGAACACTACTACAGATATACTGCTCCTCATGCATGACAATGTGATAAGTATAAAACATGACCATATTTTAAACTTAAATTAAAATTTTTTTCTGCTTTCTTCTTTTATCATAAAAGAGACACAGGGTCTATCAGAGGGTGTGAAGCAGTGTGACTCCCTGTCACAAGACCCGGGACAACAATAGCCAGAGTCAGAGATACCACTGTAGCCCGATATCACAGAGGTGTGACAAGAACACGACAGCCACCGGCCTTAGAAACAAGATGAAAACATCTTGGACTCTTTTCAAAACAAAAATGGACTTATCATTTAAGGAAAAAATACTCTCCTTTGAATTTTACCCTTAATACAAACAACTGGATTAAAGTCTAAGAAAAATAAGAGAATAAGGAGCTGAGAAGCGCTAAGTTTATTATTTTCAGAACTACATGTGTACATATACATGTTCCATGTTCAAAGAGATTTCACAAAAGAAGGTAAAGGATAATTTCATCAAATTATCCTTACCTTGTTTCCCAATTTATACACTTCTTCCAGACTGGTGCTATTGGTGTTTATCATAATTGAATCTGTATCTCCGTAAATAACTTCAAGATTCATCTAATAAAAAGCAAAAATTATAAAAATTAACAAAAACAGAGTGATCATCACACACAACAAAACTCAAAAGATTTTCCATACTACAGACATTACAGTTTCCACTAAGCTTATGTTTATTCTCATCCATATTGTCAAAGAAGTACAATCAAACATTAAGCTCCAATAAACCAGAAAGGAAAGCCACTATCACATTAAGAAAGTCTACCTAATTTTCTTAAAACAGACAGACAGTAGAGTGGCAGGGGAAATGTCTAGTTTCAACGGAAACAAACTGTGGAACTGAGTAATATGGAGGAGGATAAGAGACTAGGAAGTTGGGGGGTGTCTCTATTTATCCACTGTATCATGAGCTTAGTGGTCATGACAATTTATAAAACAGAAACACAATGGGTTTTTTAAACGCAGGGGCACAAATCCATATGAAAATCTTAGCAGTTTCAAACAGTATTTAGGAGAATATGAAGAGTGCCAAAAAAAAATCAATCATAACAAACAACACTACAGCACATACAGTATAAAGGCCTGGAAGTAAACTCTAATTAGCACTGTTACTAATTTGCTTGAAACACTCACATATAGACTTCAAGCAGCGGCTAGATCATATCAGTGTTAGTAAAAGAAAAAAGCTATAATCCATTAGAAGGGATTATAAACGTAAATTAGGCATCCTAAGAAGCCATTTCCAGCTTGTTTGGGTTAGAATTTTCCTTGAATACAGGAACGTCACCAGGTATGATAGTTAAGAGTCAGTGTATAATGAAAATGCTCAGCATTACCTTCTGTACCATCTCTTTTGTATGCATCAAAATCTAAATGAAATAAAAAGGCAAGATTAATACATAACATAGTTACAAAACTGTAAACATAAGTACACAGTGAGAGATGGTCATACATTTTAAAGCTCTTGATGGTTTTCTAACCACAACTCTCAAAATAACCACAATTATCAACATAATCTAAAAGTAAAGGGGCCTCTATGGTGATTCTTAGCCAGAGATATGTAAGTGGATCTACTCTAAAAATCTACTTAAGGTCCATCTTTAATAAACACGCATAATAAAAACATCCCTTTATGATAAGGCAAACTATTCTCATTACTAATATTTAAATATAACTATGTGGCTAAAAAAAAAAAAAGAAAAAGCTCAACAGAGCATTTCAAATCTGGCAATTTTACCCATGGTGTTCAGAATCTTAAAAATTAGGGGCGCCTGGGTGGCTTCGTCGGTTAAGCGTCCGACTTTCGCTTAGGTCATGATCTCGCGGTTCGGGTTCAAGCCCCGCGGGGCTCTGTGCTGACTGCCAGCTCAGAGCCTGGAGCCTGTTTCAGTCTGTGACTCCCTCTCTCTCTGACCCTCCCCTGCTCACGCTGTCTCTCTCTCTCTCCTAGAAATAAATAAAACATTAAAAAAAAAAAAAGAATCTTAAAAATTAATGGAAAAAAAAGGGGGAGGGTGCCTGGGTAGCTCAGTCAGTTAAGCATCCAGGCTCTTGATTTTGGCTCAAGTCATGATCTCATGGTTGTGAGATCGAGCCCCATGTTGGGCTCTGCATTGGGGGCATGGATTCTGCTTGGGATTCAATCTCTATCTGCCCCTCCCCTTATCATGCTCTCTCACTCTCAAAATAAATAAACTTAATAGAAAAAATGTGAAGAAGAAATATACACACACTGGATTTAAATTTCTTCTCTCGATTGTAAATTTCTTGAAGACAGAAAGTAGACCTTCACATATTCTCTGGAGCTAGCACAGTGCCCAGGCCAGAGGCAGGGCTCAATAAGTATTCAATGAAGACAAACATCTACATATTATCTGTAGATAGGCCCGGCCCTAGGCCCATAGAGCTGCAAACTGGAAACATGTATTACAGAGCCCTATAAACTCTGAACTTAGAATTATCTCTTATATCTCCCCCTGACTTTCCATTTCTACTGCTTCCGCCCCTTTATTACAGTCTCATTTTCATCAGGCATTCACTCTCCTTTGTTCTTAGGGAAGAAAGCTCTTCCTCTGTCCTGGGGGTGGTGGATGGTGGTGAATATGGATTAAGCTAATCAAGGTTTTTTTTTTATGTTTATTTTTTTTTTGAGAGAGAGCAAGTTGGGGAGAAGCAGAGAGAGAGGAAGAGAGAGAATCCCAAGCAGTCTCCGCATTGTCAGCAGAGCCCGACACGAGGTTCGAACTCACAAAACCGGAGATTATGATCTAAGCCCCCAATCAAGAGTTGGATCCTTAACTGACAGAGTCACCTGGGCGCCCCTAATCAGTGATTTTAATTGTGGCTGTACGGTGGAATCACCTGGGGATCCATAAAAAAAATTCCAACACTTGGCCCTGGCAATGTTCTGAATAAGCTCTTCAGATATTTATGTTGCAGGCTGGGCTCAGGACCACTGGCCTAAGATAATAATGATAATTCCATTCTGAAAACACTTTCTACTTGACAGTCTGTCTCCTCCCCAACTAGCCCACAAGCTCCTGGACCAGAGCTCATGTGGGTGCCTAATTCCAGGCTTCACATGTAACAGGCACTCAAAAAACTGTTCGCGAGTTGACTGATAGATAGTTCTCATAGTAATCCCAATTACTTTTCTGAAATTCACTTAACTCCTAAAAAACATTCACGCTCCTCCACTTCATCTTCATTTTTAAACATTCAAATTGCAGGGAAAAGCATTGTGGGAGAATATATGCCAATTCCTTTGGGAAGAGGGCAATAACAAGATCAACCAAGTTAATCACAGTAAGAACAGAACTGCTCATCACAAGTTCTCTTCACCAGCCGCCCCTCCCACCTCACTAAGCTCAGCCTTCCTCATCACAACGGACAACTCTATAAGGTAACTAATACCTAAATAAGAATATCTTAGATGCCATCTGTCAACCTTTCACTGCAACTCTTCATATGCAGCAAGCAATTTCCTCTACTCTTTCACACCATGAACGAAACCTACGATGTCATCCTTGAGTGTACCTCCAACGTGTACTGGCAACCTTCACCCTTTAGATCCATCAACCACCTCTATTCTCTCCTGCCACCAACTCACAACCATTTCCAAGCACAATCTGAGGGCTACCAGATTTTCTCTTTGGTAGCAGAAACCTCTTGTTGGATCTTCTGTACAAAAATGGTAGAAAACTAAGCAAAATATAAAGACTATACTGTAACTGCTTTGTTTTCACCCTAATACTTAGAGATTATTTCTTATCTACACATAAGAAGCTTCCTTATTCTTTTTTAACAATTATACAGTGTCAATCGATCATGATTTAACTAGTGCTTTAGTAATAAACACATAGGTTGTTTCTGATCTTTACTTTTATCACCACACTTCAACAAATAATCCTTATACACATGTAACCTGTCAGTAAAAGATAAACTCCTGTAAGACTTACTGGGTCAAAGGTTATATGGGTTCAAATTTTTTTAATAAATATATCCAGGTCGCTCTCCACAGAGGTTACCTGAATTTCTGAGGAATGTTTTATCACCATCTTTCCAGTGGACCTCAACAGTAGCTGGTGACAATGCTCCATCTCAGGCTCAAGGTTCTCACCACAGCTCGTCAACTCTTCAGTCCATTCAACAGATGACCCACAACCAGGCTGACTTTGACTTTTCGTGCTTCTTCACTGAGCACTTCTGGATGGTGGGTACCACAGTGCCCTGTCCAGACTTACACTTGTCCAAGCACTAATGAGCAGGATCGCCAGAAAGCCACTTTTGATTCAAGCTGCTCACTGGGAGGGCTCAGCTGTTAGGTAACCTGTGGGCTACCAAACTCTTGGTATCTAGCAGAGGTTCTGGTGCACAGTGGCTATTAATGAATATTTGTAAAATGCTGACTGCCTAATCATAGGGAGTGGGCAGTATTATTAACTTCATTTTATAGTTGAGTAAAATCAGGCTCTATGATCTTACCCAAAATAACAGAACCAGCCAAGAGCTTGATCTAGAAACTAGACCTTGTATCTTTCTCTTTTCAGCATGTTTCATTGCCTTATTAAAAAGCCCATACCACACAAATATTCTGGAAGCCAACAGTCAAAAACTTACACATCACAGGTATTTCCCCACCAAGGAAATTCATTTTTAAGGGAAGCCACAGGTATTAAGAAAAGTCTACTGGACATAAGGTACAGTGATTACAAGATGTCCGTTCATAAGTTCACTTCAAATTGACAAGCTTAATATTAACACTCCCCATTCTGACAGAAAATCATTTTCTAAGTGCCAACAGCTAGGAAACCGGGCTATAAAGGCTTGCTAAATTCATTAATAAGGCAGTCTGCAGTTATCTGATTTCATAGCAACACCTGCATATTTATCTACTCATTACCAATTGGATGATGGAATTTTTTCAAGCACATTTCAAAAATCTGCCAACTTCAAGTGTAAAAAAATAAACTTTGTGGTTAATTTTTCCCTTAACAAAGTACAGCTGTTGAGAATAATTGTTCAAGATCTTACCCTGTAATGTCAACTGCAGCAGAACAAAGAGTATTTAATTAGCAAATCTATCCAGTAATTCAACACCTATTATATAAAATGCCTTCGTGATTTTATTCAGGATAATTTGCTAAGAGGGTTATTACTGACATTCAGATGGAATTTAAAATTCCTACGCAAGTCGAGTCATAATAGCAGTAATGATCTCCCCAATCAGGAGATTCGGTGTCACACAAGGCTCTCTTGCAATGCAGCAGCCGATTTCCTGACTTCTTAATTCCTGGGCTCAGCTCAGTGAGAGCCCTTCATGCCGATATTTCAGTCAGCAATACATCTTTAATGGGACTCTATTAAAATAACTAGAACAAAAATGACTTTTTTTTGGTTAAAAAGAATGACAGCACTGCCATCATATCAATCATTGCAGGCTTTGCAGAACAGTGCCGTTAGGGGAAAAGAGGAGGGGGAAACAGGAAAGGAGTGGGGCTGGGGGTGGGGAGAGCAATAATTAAAATAACACGAAAAAGTATTTTAACCCCAATCTGAGCCTCTGAAGGTTGGTGAAGGGTGGTGGGGACTAAAAGGAAATGTGAAGTGTATTTTAAAAAACTCTTTCCTGAAGAAAATAATATATTCAGGAACACACCCACGATGTGGTTTACTAAGCAGAAAAAGCATGTTTATGATGCCAGGTTTAAGAGCAGCAGCAACCCTAAGCCCAACTACTACTGACATGTGTATTTACAGGTTCTCCCAACAAGGCCAGGATAAGGCTGGGCTCCTTACTTTCTGGCAAGATGGAACACGTGTGTCTGGCAATGCATTTAAAGGTTATAAAATAGTTTTAGATGCTATTATAGACTAAAACTGCTTACCAGTGCTAGAGGAGAGCAAGAAAACACCACTTGTCCATAGTTAAAAACCATTCCAAGCTTCTTTTCCAAAAGCTTTTCGCTCTCTCTTTGCCCCTTTCCCACTTGCGCTCTCTCTCTCTCAAAAAAAAAAAAAAAAAAAAAAAAGAGCACTGGGTGTTATATGGAAATCAACTTGACAATAAACTATTTAAGAAAAATAAAATAAATTTTTTAAATAAAAAAAGACCAAAAAAGTTGGGGGTCTGAAATGTGAGTAGTGGTCTAAACTGCCAATTAGTAGCTATGTGATTTGCAAGCTATCTGGGTTTTCTCTCTAGGTCTTAGAATCCTCATTTATAATATGAAGAGGCTGGGATTCCTCCCAGATGTAAAATTCTAGAATCCCAGTTTGACATGTAAAAATACCTCTTCCTTCTATGTGGTTGTTTTGTCTTTCAACCATATTCATTTCTCTAGTATTAGGAAAAGGAGGCACTAAAATGTCCAACAAAGACCATTAGCATTACAAGAACATATATATCACATCATAGGTTATTTTTGAAGGCTATGTGGTTGTAAAATAACTAGAAATAGGTTCTCACAAGTTCTCTGCATACAGCTTTATGCACTTAGCATAAGTGGGTGGGTATATGTACAATATATAAAACATTCGACACTCTCTGATGATATCTCCCCATCTCCCCCTCTCCCCGCCCCCGCCCCTGAGAATACACATACATCTACATATATACATCAGGGTTTCTCAACCTCAGCACTATTGATATTTTAGGCTGGAGAATTTTTTTGTCATGGGGGGCTGTCCCTGGTCTCTCCCCACTAGATGTCAGTAGCATGCGCGCGCCCACATGCTCGCTCTCTCTCCCTCTCTCTCTCCAGCTGTGACAGCCAAAATTGTCTCCAGATATTGCCAAATGTTTCCTGGGGGACAAAATTGCGCCTGGTTGAGAATCAATGATATTATACAATAACAGTTTCTCTCTCTGAGCCCATATTCCACTGTCTGTCCCATGAACATTGATTCCTAAACGGCATCCATCTCCTCCAAACCCTCCCCAGCTCCAAACATGATTAACAGCCCCTCCAAGAGCCTCAAACTGAAACAAAAGGCTGACTTCCTTTCTAATCCAACGAACTAACAAGTCTCATATAAGACTCTATCTTTACAGGGTGGTACTTCCTACCAATATGCTCTCCCTCTTTTAGGTCCTCACCCCTCACTTAGCCTACCCGTCTCCAGCTTCACAACCTTTCAAGCCAGTCTTCACACTTTGCCAGTGTTCTTTCTAAAATGCACTCTTTGCAATGAAATTCAAATTGCTTAGTTTGACCCAAGACTCATGACGTAGTTGAAGCTGACCTCACCTTCAAATGCTTCCCACATGTATACTTCAACTCAACCTTCCTGAAGTATTCTGAGTTCCATGAACGAGCCATACTCTTTTCTTGCTTCTGTGCTTTTCACACAGTGTTTCTCCACAGTAGTCCAAAGTGTGGGTTCAGAAGTTAGGCTGTATAATGGTTAATTTTATGTGTCCACTTGGCTAGGCCAATGATACCCAGTTATGTGGTCAGACGTCAGTCTAAAAGGTTTTCTTGTTTTTTTGTTTTGTTTTTACATGAGACCAACATTTAAATCAGTGGACCTTGAGTAAAGCAGACTACCCCCACCAAAACGTTGGGTGGACCTCACCTAATCATTTCAAGGCCTTAAGAAAAAAAAGAATGAAGTTCCCTGAAAAAGCTGCAGACTTCAGACTGAAGCCAGAACACCAACCCCTGTGCTGTGTGTTTGGTTTCCAGCCTGCTGACCTGCCCTGAGATTTCAGTCTTGCCAGCCCCCACAATCACACGAGCCAATTCCTTAAAATCAATCATTCAAGTAATCAATCAATCTCTCCCCTCCCCCACTGTCAATACTCCCCCCCCCCCCAAACTGATTCTATTTCTCTGGAGAATGCTGACTGATATAGGCTACCTACAAGTTCACAGCCTAACAACACTGCTTAAAAGCTGTGTGACCTCAGGCACACAACATAACCTCTCTGTGCCTCCAACTCTTGACTGTAAAATGGAGATAATAACCATAGCTTCCCTACAAGAGGGCTACTGTGAACATTAAATGTAACATATGTAAACTGTTTTCTACAGTCCCTGGTACATAACTGCTCATAAACATTAGGTATTATTATTACCTGAATGTCTACTTGTTTTATAAGGAACTTCACAGCATCAGAAAAACCGTCTCTGGCCTCCCCAACAAAATGAAATTAAGAGTACATTAGTCCAACGTAGCCCTCAAAGTACTCTGTATATATCCAGAACACAACACTCTACTACAAAGGTAAGTAAGACACTGTAAGCAAATTATAAACAGAGATCACGTCTAAGCTATTAAACCTAACACAATGCCTGGCATAGAGAATGCAACAAACATTTATCTTTAACGTTCTAATAAAAGGAGGCAAACTCAGGTGGTCTAACATGACAAGAGCAAAGCCAAGAGCTGATCAATGCATCTCTACATCAAAAGGACCCTAAAGCTGGCTGCAGAAAGCAGCAATTAAACACAGACTATGCATTTTAAAAGCTAGCTCTTCCAAGGGTGCCTGGGTGGCTCAGTCGGCTGAGAGTCCACCTCTTGGTTTCAGCGGCACAGGGCATGATCTCAAAGTTCATGGGTTCGAGCCCTGTGTTGGGCTCCATGCTGGCAGAGGAGCCTGCTTGGGATTCTCTCTCTCCCCCTCCCCTCCTTGTGCGCACTCACTCCCTCTCGCTCTCAAAATAAATAAATAAACTTAAAAAAATGTTTAAAAGTTAGCTCTTTCCACTCAAGAAGTGAAAAGTGAATCCGTTTTCACCCCACATTCAAGCGCAATGCATGTTAGATAAATATTCACTCACGAGAAATGAATTTCTACCCCAATGGTAAAGGTCCATTAATTATAAACTTGACTAAAAGTGTAACTCTCCTGTACAACTCTTTCCAGATAAACTGATTTTTTTTTAAATCCATAATGTACAACCTAGACGTTCCGATAGCTCATGTATAAAGAATATAAAACACACTGAATAAATAAAGCTTTCTAAAAGGTTTCTCCTCTCTAACACACATATTTGGTAATATCTATGAGTTAATCTCTCAATTACTGCCCTAAAATGTGTCCAGGCTTTAATTTTGACTTAGAAACTTAAAATACTAGTCTGTGGCACTGAATATGTGAAATGAAAAGTGAACTTTTCCCTTCTTTTCTCATTTCTTGCCCTTAAAGATTTATTCCTCTTGTGGATTTCTTTTTTAAAGCTTGACTTGTAAAAAGTTGTTTTCACCTTTAAATAAATCTTCCTTTCACAACATTCTTACTCTGTGTTCCTCCTCCACACCAACCTCCAGTTCAGAAACTCATGTCCCCTAGGTTTCACTTGAACTTCTGTGCATTACTGCCACACTTGGGATTATCTCTGACACAGGACCTTGGAGAGTCTGCAAAGCTGCCTTTAGAGCACACTTGAGCTGAATCAACTCACAGCCACAAGAGTTCAAGTATGAGCCTACACTCTTAAATATTAAATCTCCCAAAACTACCCAAACCCTAAGACACCAAGGTTGAAACTTGGAGCAGGAGATATTAACCTAAGGTCAAGAAATGTGAACATCCTTGAAACCGTAAGGAAAAATGTGAATGTGTGCCTATGTGCATTTTTCTAGGAAGAGGGTCGACATTCCATCAGATTTGAAACTGTGATTCATTTAAATTTGAGTACCACTGAAGATCCTCCATTTAGCTGGTAGAGTTGAGTTTTCAGATCTCTCAGAATTCACATAATGTCCACGAGCCTAGAAACAACCCTGCACAAAGGTCTCTGCCTCCCGCTTTGGAACTGGGTATTTTTAGCCCCTACCAGTGTTATTTCCCTCACAAGAAAACACGGACACGTCAAAAGGCTCAGATTTGGCTCCCTGATTGACTCCTCAGATAACTCATCTGGGAGGCTAATTAAGACACGGCCAAACTATGTCCGCGCTTTAGTGAACATCGGCGCTGAGGCAAGTTTCACACACCCTGATTAAAATTGACTCAAAGTGTCTTACTTCAGTAATCACTTAGACGGAATGAATTTTACATTAGTGGGATCAAGCATGCACCAGGCCTCAGTGGAAATGAAAAGGGCTTATAGTAATAGGATTTATAAATCCACCCATTAGGTTAATGGCTAAATGATTTACATGTAACTTTCTCCCCCACTCCGCCTTCCCTCACCCTTTAACTCAGTAAAAACTATGCTTGGCATTTTGCACTGCAGTGCCATACACAAAGGAAATAGCCTTTCTATTTTGGGACATACTAATTTCTAATAATGGCTTGGGTAGCTACCATTAACTCTTTCAAAGCACAAATAACTGACTAATAAAATTAAGCATTCTATAAGGCCTGAAAGTGCTTAATTGATCATAATTGTCTATTTGAGAAGAAGGCGTCAGGCTGGCTATGCTCAGATAATGAAGTTGGGCAATTCTGAAGCACTGCAATCAAGATAATACTTACAGCTAAAAAGGACATTAGCATTTTCTAGAATCTGCAACATTTTCGTTATAAGTGAGGTCATGGGAATATGTGACTAGAAAACTTTGTGCTTCCAGCCCCCACAAATGGAAAACTTCCCAGGTTGTCACTTGTCGTTACTTAATACCTGGCCTACAGCTCAACCCTGGCAGAACAGCGAGGTGGTGGTCCGGAGGACAACTTGAAGCTAGAGTAGTCAAGGGGTTACTGCCCTTATTCTGATGGAAACATTTTTGATTTCTGGAAAGCTCCTTTTTAAGATTGGTGGGTGACACGTTGGTCATGGCACAGTTCATCATTACTCTCTGCCCTTGGGAAGGTCAGATGACGGGGGACTTTTTTAAACCCAACAACCTGGGGTGGGGGACAACGCCCTAGTTCAGTACTAAAAATAAATGCTACAATTTTGTTCGATACTGTCTGTACTTTCCATATGCTCTCCTAGAACAAACTGTTATCTATTATTTCAGCAAATGCTATCCTTTGTCCTCCCATTTATTAGCAGTTCAGGAAACAGATCCTAGGAGCTACCTATGACTCAAGTATGGAGGGTTCCCGCTGCAACAAAAAATCTTCTTACAGAAAGAGCCTAGTTTTAGGGAAACGTAACTGCCTGCGTTCACTTCTCCAGAGATACATGCGTCACAGACACATGTTCCGGCATGCCTCGAGAATAAATATATTTAAGGATCAATCAAATAACGCTTTCTCATTTGTCCATCACTTTTCCTCCTATCCCATCACCTTCTGTATTTTTTCCAGGAAGAATAGAGAAAAATTCTGAAAGCAATGGGTATCAAGTTGAGAAAAGTCACTTAGGACGGAGATGCAGAATATGACGGAGATAAAAGATCAATACAAAGACTATACAAGATTTGGCTCCTTATGGCTTTTAAAAAAATCACCTTTACTTCTGGACTTCATTGTACTACCTCTTTCTAATCTGGCTAAGGCTCAAGAATGTGATATGAATTGTAGGAAGCACAGTAATTGTCTTTTCTTTTACAATCTCAAAAAGGAACTGATTCATCCACTCACCAAGTCTTTATCGAGTTCTTCTCCTGTGCTAGGTGCAACGGAACACAGAAGCAAATGATTCAGATACAATGCCTTCCCTCTCTAGTGTGAACATCTAGTGGAGCAGAGAACCTAATATGTGACTGGAAAACATAAACATATATGGAGACACACACAACTAATAGGGGCCCCTGGGGTGAGAGTTAGAGGAGAATTCGAGAAAAGTTGACAGAAGCAAAATGCATCTAAGGGGAAGGTCAGCTACAGAGCATAAGAGGCAAAGCAAGAGGCAGGAGGAGTGTTGGTAAGGATCCCAAGGACAAAGAGAAGCTCAATGGTGATTAAACAACAATAAACGTTACACAATCTTAAGAAGTCTCTCTGGCTATACAACATGTGGAGAATACGTATCTGCGGTTGGGGAGGGGGGGGGTCGGGGAACGGACGGCGGCCAGGGGGAAGTAACGAAGCTTGCACAGCCTAATAGCTGCTGCAATGGAGAGAGTGTCACAGGCATTTAGGAAGTGGAATCTACAGGACTCACCACCTGGCTGGATTTGGGGCACGAAGAAACAGTAGGAGTCAAGTACGATACCAATGTTCCTAGCTTAACAACTGGAGAGACAGTGCTGTCACTCACTGAGAGAGGGAATCCATGAAGGGGAACAGGCTGGAGAGCAGAACCTTAAGAGCAGTTTTGGAACTGACAAATGTGCTATGCCTGTGGACACGTGAATGGAGACACCAGAGAGGCAGAAAGAAGCTAAGGTGTTCAACAGAGAGGATGTGAGAAGTTTGAGCTGCAAGAAAAGCAACGTTCTACAGAGATGCCATAAATGAATACATCAAAGCAATGTCAGGATGCAAACAGAGCCCATAGAAACAGATGGCAGAGCTCACCAAGGGGGAGCAGGAAAAAAGGGGGACAAGGCAAACCAGCACCCAAACCACAGTAAATGTGCTCCGTGAGTCCCTCAATCCCTCATTCTCCTTTCCCTTTCAGCTATCAGATCTCCATTCTTTCTGTCGCAATTGGCAGGTGTCACACAAACCAGTGGCCACCAGCAAATGGGATGCAGGCTGCCACAGACAGCCAGGCACCACACACTGACCTTTAACGAGACCGATCCTGACAGGTGGCTAGCATCTAATACAAATAGTTGTATTAACCTTCCAAACAAGGTCAAAGATGAGGGGAGCACCTTGCCTTTGCACGAGCAGCCACAGCAGCCAAAGGCAGCGGCTCCCCGTCTTGAGGCGGTGCTAGGCTCCGCGGGAAGACTGACCCGGCAGCCAGTGCACTTCACAAGAGCCTCCTCTGAGCTCCTGCACGCCACCCCTTCCCTGCCTCTCGCCTGCGTCTGGGACTAGGATGGAGTTCTGCCTCTCACGGCGAGTTTGGTGCCATTTGTGAGCAGTTCTGACTCATACTTGTCCAGTTTAAGAAAAAGGAGGGGGGGAGCTATGGAGGAGGGGTTCTTCTGTTTCCAAATAACATTCTTCACACTCTCTGAGAGAAACTAAGTCACAAGTGATTAAATTAATCGCCTTTGTTGGTAATTTGGCTTTGATGACATCAAACGTCTCACGGTTCTCATGGACCTTTGACCTCAGAGCAAGCTACTGTTTTGACAGAACAGACAGCTGTAGTCCAGGGGGCGGGAGGAGGCCCACACAACCCCCTGAAAGAAAACCGCCCCGATCGGAGCCCAGAAATCCCACTGGGCACTAAACGGCCAGGAGTCCGGCGCTGGGCAGTAGGGCCCCATGTGCCGACCTACAGCCCTTCTCCCGGACTTGTACACACAAACCCAGATCTTCCTTTCTCCCGAAAACAAGCTCCTCGGCTCTCCCCCTCTTAAACCCGGTGACTGCAAACGGCACGGTTAAGTCAAGCCACACGCCACCAGCGCACAGGGGCCCGGATCAAGATCGGATTCCTGGCAGCTGCACAAGAGCTGCCGCTTCAGCTGCTTCTCAGTCTTTATTTTGCAAAGGCAGGATGGGCTCAAGGGCATGGTGGCCTGTCACACAAGAAGAGACAAAAGATTAAAAAAGATAAAACCCCAACCCCTGATGGCTGTGCAGACTCACAAGAGCCTGCACAGCTAACAAGAGCTTTAGAAAAGCGCGTAGGGCACTTCACGAACCGGTCAGGAGTGTGTTTCTCTGAGTGACATAGCGGGGGGCGGGGGGCCTGATTATGGGATTAAAGAACAAATCTAACTAGAGGTCAGGTCTTAGTCAATGGGACTAAAACAAATGAATTCCCCTGCTACTAATTTGGAAAATACTTATTTTCAGAACTCTGAGCCCAGAGCATTACAATACTGGGATGTGCTACCAATGCCAAAGTGAACTACTTCATCAGTCTCCAGAACCAAGAGAGCATGTCAAAATTCAATATAAATCAACAAACCTTAAAGAATATGGTTAAAGAGAACTTACCTATGCAGAATACAAAATGTGTTCTCTTTTTTCCCCTTTACCATCACCATTACCACCAGATCATTCTTGACTAATTCTTAGAAGCTGAAGACCAACTTGGATTTTGATGTATAAACTGCTTTTGACGATATTTCATTTTAAACAGATAAACACTTTAAAAAAAAAAATGCAAGCCAAAGACACCCTTTTGAGAAACCAAGAAAACAGATGTGGAAGCCGTTTGTTTAGATGAAGAGGAATTTTCGCTTTTATAGGAATACAATGATTCATGAAGAGGAAAAAAGTCTGTCATCAAGTTTACTTCAATAGATACTCTTGGGTTTGAGGCAGATTTCTAAATATGGCCATTGCTTTTCTTCACATCTCATCTCTCCTGAAATATCTCAAACTACCACTAACAAACATTACTTTTATTGTCTTTGTTCTTTTAAATTTTTTGCTTAGTTAATATATTGTGCAGGAGGAAAAAAACCCCACAACTCTGGTACTACAGCATTACATACTTGCTTTTCCTTGCTTAGGTAGCTGGACAAAATACCTTCAGCTTTAGTGACTTACCAGAAACCAGGCAGCTTGAGACTGTGAAAACATTAGGAACACAAGAAGCTATGACAATAAGCTCAGAAATAACAGCTCTCCCTCACTCAAAGGAGATGGAATTAAAAAAAAACTAGTGAAGTTTTTGCAAGAACTTTTAGCCAAGAGGATAATCTGCTTTCTTGATTTGTCCACTTAGTGGAGATACCAAGCAAGACAAACTAAAACAGGGGGAAAAGACAGAAAAAGAGCAATGTTGCAGGGGGCACTGGGTTCCACCTAGGCAGCTGCTGAAGGAATTCCTCTCCTTCCGTGGTGTGCCGTACACCCGTGTGCTTCCACCCTCTGTTCCTCGCCCAATGGCCGCTATGCTCACAGAGGCTCCCTGGGTGTGTCTACAGCATGCTCTCTGGGTTCAGAGGCACACACTCTGCAGTCATGAGGGCTTTACCTCCCATGTTCCTCAGCCTCCTCAACCGAATAATATGGCAAAATCAGCCAATATCCCTCAATTTGTTTTGATAAACAAAAACCTCACAATTCCCTACCCCTTAAGATTCTGCTATGATGTTAATTAAGTACCACAGAAAGAAAGAACTAACCTCTTTTCTGCAATATCCCCATGTGCCCATACTTTACATTACTTCCTGCAGCTTATAGTTCAAAATAGAGGTTTTAACCTACCCCAAATATAACAACATAATTTTGAAGATGCATTTTCAAACTACACATACTCCTGCTATAAGCTACAGCTCAGTCTATGAACCCTCCCTTAATGGACTACAAAATTCTGTATTCCTGTATATATGCACATTTTTTCTGGGTAACGAATCCATAGCTATCACCCAATCCTCAGATGCGTCATGGTCCCAAAAATATTAGCCTCCCCCACAGAATTTGTAGTCAACATAATTACAGTACATCAGCCCTCAAACAATCAAAGCAGTTACCTGGTGTACTTCCTAACCATGGCTTCTCTTGATTTACCCAAGAAGCTGACAAAGAGGTGCAGCCTGTTCTGCGGGCTCCAGCAAACAAACCCTCTGCTTATCACCCTAAAAGTGAGGGTCAACCATCAGCCACAGGTGAGGGGAGGAAAACACCAGATGAGCCTTAACAAATCTGTGACCACTATTACTATCACTACAGAGACGATATGTAGTTTCTATTAGGTGGCCTAAAGGTTGGTGAGCGTGCCAGCTGGCTGCGAGGAATCTGACCCATCGTAATAACTTTTAGAGTTGTTTAGTCAACATATATTGACCTTCTAAGATGTGCCAGGATGAGGCCAAGGGAAGGACACTATCTGATTTTCAAAAAACCTCGCAGACATGGAGAATGGGTTGTGGGGAGCAAGGAGCAGAAGCACCGGTCGAGAGAAGCGATGCTATGGGCATGGGAAAACACGGTGGCAACAGGGCAGGATGGGAAGTTGAATCAAGACACGTTAAAGGCTGAGACGTAAAAAGTGAGGAAAAGAGAGACTGTGGTGCCTCTTAAATACATTATGAGAGAGCAAAAGCATGTGTGTGACATTAGTAGCAATAAAGCTGGTTTTCAAAAATCGAAAAGACTAGCTATAAAGTTGAACTGCAGACATTGTTGTACCAGTGCTGATGAGTCCTGATGGTGGACCTTACAAGATGTCACTGCCCTTAAGGAACTTTTAAGAGAATGTGATCACTCCCAACTAAGAAGGTTTGACTGTCTGAAAATGAAAGGAACAGGACTCAAGAGTTGTCTTGCAAGAATGTAAAAACAGGATGACTGAGCCAATCATACCAAGTGCCACACCAATGGACTTCTCTTTGGAGGCATACTCCAATCTTCAGCTGAGTCCAAAAAGAGAAGCAGCTCTGGGTCCATGCAGGGAATAGTACCTCTCATATTAAAAGGGAGGGAGGGCATGGGGCACCTGGGTGGCTCAGTCAGTTAAGTGCCGACTTCAGCTCGGGTCATGATCTCACAGTCCATGAGTTTGAGCCCCGTGTTGGGTCTGTGATGACGGCTTGGAGCCTGGACCCTGCTTCGGATTCTGTGTCTCCCTCTCTCCTCTGATCCTCCCCTACTCGTACTCTGTCTCTCAAAAATAAATAAACATTAAAAAAATTTTTTTTAAAGAGAGGGAGGGCGGTGCTGATTAAAGAGGAATGGGATGAATGGTTTCTGACCCCATCATTTAAGTGTCCTTGTCCCTACCTAGTGCATCTTTTAATAAAAAGGAAAACCATGAGGAACAAGGGTCCAGGTCAGGGACAGACATGAAGTCTGGAAACCTGGAATCCAGTGAGTTTTAGTGGCACAGCCAAGGTGCCCTTGAAGGTCTAGCTCTCTCGTTTCTTTGTAATTCAGAGTATCTTTCATCTAAAATCTCACCTCTTCCCTTCCCACTAGAGCCTTTCTTTCTGTTACTAACGATTCTGATGAAGCACACTCATACACCTGACAAATATGCAGTCTGTACTGCTCAAAACATGGTGTTCATCTCTTAGAAGATAAAATGTACTCTGCGCCCTTTAAAATTCTGTGACCTACAATAGTCTTATTTCTTCTTTATCTTTTAAGGGCTTGACCTAACCTCATGTTCAATGTGTAAAACCAATGCTGTCTTGTAGCTTTAGTCTCAGAACTCAACTCCATTCATTCTTTCAAAGGCTAGTGGTTTCTTCTCACCTAACCTAATGGTCAGTGCTTAGGTGAGACACTTCAACAATCACCTGAGCAGCTACCCTGACAGAGTGAAAAGGCACCTCACTGTTTCCCCTTCATCAACGCTATCCTCCAGAAGATCCTAATGACAAAGCCTACACACAAACACGCCTCCAGATAGTGTCAAATTTCCCACGATGGGCAAAATCACCCCCAGTTGAGAATCTCTAAGAAGGACTCTCTCTGCATATGTTTGGGAAGTGACCAATTTGCCATAAAGCAAAGTGATTTCAGACACATGCCTATGGCTGTCAAGATTATTTAGTGCATAGGACTACCTTATCTAAGATGGAATGTCCATGTTTAGGCAAACTTATAGTCTCCAAATATGCCAGATAACTCTCCTTTGCACATCTAGTTGCACTTTCTACTCTGCTCTCAGGGTGGTTAGGGGAGGCTGACCTAATGGACTATATCCCTCAACCCCTAATTTCCAAGTGAGCATGACTAATTGAGAACACTGTATAGATCAGGAGGGAAATGAGGACCGGCTATTGATGCCCGTGGCTTTTTCCATGAGGGGGCATGTAGGGACTGGCTAATTCCATCCACCTAGGATCACAAGGCCCTCTTCACCCAAATCCCTTTTTGGGGGTTAGTTATGTGTTCTTCCTCTCACTTTCACCAGATAACCTAGCACGCCCACTGTAACTGATCCCAGAGTTGGCATGATTCTTTTGTGATTTAATTGGATCCTGCCCCCATTTTGGTAAATAATCCCTTTATCAAATCTTTCTATTAATCCCAATGTCATCTCTTTCCTACCGAGGCCCTGGCCGATACACCAACTACATTTTTAAATTTATTTTCAATTAAAAAAAATTTTTTTAATGTTTTATTTATTTCTAGGAGACAGAGAGAGAGACAGCATGAGCAGGGGAGGGTCAGAGAGAGAGGGAGTCACAGACTGAAACAGGCTCCAGGCTCTGAGCTGGCAGTCAGCACAGAGCCCGACGCGGGGCTCGAACCCACGAACCGCGAGATCATGACCTAAGCGAAAGTCGGACGCTTAACCGACTAAGCCACCCAGGCGCCCCTTTCAATTTTTAAAAAAAGCAAATTTAAAATGTTCCCCTTGAAGCCCCGTTCTCCTAAAAACACATTCCCAAGACGCACTGCATCTTGAAGATCTAGGCTTTTAAGATTTGTGAAGAAGATACTCTGTGAGCTTTCTTTAAAGAGCAAGTCTCTTCTACTGTAACATATTAACTAAAACGTTCAAATTTCCACTTCTTTTAGCCTTACCTTACTACAAAGAGAAAGAAAAGTGGTGAACACTATAATAAATAAAGAACACTACCTTCCACCTTATGGTCTTGACAACTGGGCAATTATCACATAATTATTATAAGTTAACTGACATCATTATTTTTCCCTGTACATATTTTAGGCCTCTAATAACATTGTACATTAACACCGAGGACTGGGACTATATTTTACAATGTTTCCCTCATACTTATTCATGTCTTGCAATAGTTTCTTTAAGAAACAAAATATTCAAGGGGTGCCTATGTGGCTCAGTTGGTGAAGCATCCCACTCTTGGTACTGGCTCAGGCGGTGATCTCGTGGTGGTGAGACTGAGGCCCACTTTGGGCCTCAGCATGAGCATGGAGCCTGCTTGGGATCTCTCTCTCTCTCTCTCTCTCTCTCTCTCTCTCTCTCTCTCTCCCTCTTTCTCTGATGCTCCCCATCTCATGCTCTTTCTCTCTCTCAAAATAAACAAACATTAAAAAGATATATTCAATAAATATTTGTTGACAGTTGAAAATAGTAACAACAGAAACAGAACATGAGGAAGCAGGAAAGCTAGTCCCAAGAGCTATGCTCCCTTACTTCAGGATTTTATCTGCCTTGCCTTATCAAGAGATTTTGTCACCAGAAGAAAAAGAAAAGCTTCACTGCAAGGTGAATGTAAAATTTTAGGAAAACAGCTGTATACCCATCAAGATTATTTTCCACAAGTAGCCAACATGAAACAGAATTTACAACAGAGACAGGAAGAAGAGTAGGTGGAGTTAGAATAGAAGGAAATGAGGAGGCTCAACAAGAATTAATTACTGGTAATTACACATGCTACAGCCTCTCTTCTTTCTCCACCCTCTAGCTAATCAACAGTGGGAACAGATGTGGTCTGTGGTATTGGGGAGGGGGGTGCTTAACAGCTGTTTGGAGAACATGCCATTAAAAAGCAGCCTTGTCCACAAAAACCCAAGAGTTTCAGTGTTTGAAAGAAAAGAGTTAATGAATAATGACCACAGTCTTACTTTGAACTTCACCCCATTGGGGCCAATAATAAAAAAGTTCTCGTCCTGATTTCTGATGAACGCCGGCAGTAGCTTCACTATTTTCTATTTCAAGAGTGCCTCAATACTTGAATCTGTTTCACGTGCTTTATCCAAGTACCCCTGAAACCAGTACAGAGATCCAAATACTCCGTATTGAATAAGCCGTCAATAAATCTTGACTATGATAATGATAATTAGAAGGGAAACTCTGAAAGTGCCCACTATAGGGAATACCAAATTAGGGTGAAATAATCCCCAATCGGCTATACTCTTTCTAGATGCTGTTCTATGAGATGAGAATTCTGAAAACATGGAAATCAGAACATTCCAGTTTGCTTCTTTAAAAATGTCAAGAATGTAGAATACTGTCATTGCATACAATCTTTCCTAAAAGATAAAAACACAAACTAAAGCCCAATAATAAATTTAAAAACAATACAACCAAGGCTTTAACAGGAGATGTATTCACTTAACAGAACAACAACTTCACCCTCTTTTTGGTAAGGAGTGGGTTTTGCTTTCTCCTAAGTTATGACTGCCAGCTGGGCAGGGCAATGGCTGGGTGACAGGCATTCCCACCCACTCTGCGACACTGCCAGGGCCCAAGGAATGCAGATAGGGGACACGGATCTGCCTTCAGGAATTATCAGGTGACTGCTATCTATGATCTGAAACTCTTGTGCTGGAGTACCCGAGAAACTTCTTACTTGTGGAACCATTAGGTACCAAAGGGCTGTAAATATGTCTATTCGTTCACAAATCCAAAGTGGTGCTCAGTAAGTGACTGGTTATGCCACTGATAGCAGGTACACTGACTGCTTTTGCCGAAACACGCAACTATACTGGAAGCTTTGCAAGTTCTTGAGTAGCTTAACGATTACAAGTTCTTCTTGGCATAAATGTCATTTACATACATGGGTGTGAGGTATATGTACACATGGAATGTTTAAGAGGGTACCTGTTTCACAGACACTTGCAGGATACTATACTAATCTCCTATAGCTAACCTTATTAAATGGAGTTTGCATAGTCTCATATTTACTTCTGTGTATTTTGGGGGCAACTTCAAAATTTTCATTCAGTTTCAGTATATGCAAATTGCATGAAGTATGATTCAATCCTGTGGGGGATAATTAGAGAAAGACAGAGCTGGGGCAGAGAAAAGGAAAGGAAGGTAAAAGCTAATGGCAGAACAGGAATAAAGACTTTTAGAATGAAGCCACAGGAAAAATACAAGAAGGTGAGCACAAGCACAGCTGGGACTCAAAACTGCACCCTGCCAGCATCTCAGAGTCAGCAGCGGAGGGTGGGGAGACGGACATGCAGAACTGGAGTCTGAAAAGGAAGAAGGCCCTGAGCAGCTAGGTAGAACACCAGCTGCGGGAGAGAGGAAGGAAGATGCCTCAACATATGCTTGTTCTGCAACCAGACAAATGTTCTATTAAACAAGGGATGGTAAATGAAAATGAATATACAGTACCCCTTATTACTAAATAAGAGTATAAATCCAAGGGCTTTTTGTATTATGCTGAGATTATTCAACTGCATATAAATACTCCTCTTTCCTAAGAGCATCCATAGATCCACTCTCAACTTCAGAGCCCCTGTGACTATAGTTTCCATGTGGTCTAAAGTTCTCAGGCTTACATTTTAAGCCATGAGTTTTCAGAAACCTCTTCTTCCTGGTGAGAAAAGGACTATACCTTCCTTTGCAATTCAACAGGATGAAGCTATTCTTTTTAGTGTGCTCTGCAAACCCACCTTTTGAGCCCTAGAAATAATTTTAATCATCTGCAAAAGAGCACATAAGAAAGTTTAAATTAATCCTTCATCCTAAATTATGTTGCTTTTCTGCATCAGCAAAGACACATTACCATGCAAAATAATGAGCTTTTTTTTTTCTCTGATAGAGAATATATTTGGGAGAGAAATGGGAGTTTCTGGCAAAAAATAAAGGCTTCATTACTTCAGCTTTAAATGTAAATTAGGCACTCAGCAGCATGCACGTTAGGACAATTTTCCTTACACAAGATAAGATGAATTATATTTTATTCCTTGGTTCTTAACAAGAATCACTTCCTTAGACATACCTAACCCTTAAACAAAGGCTGTTCTTTGTCACAGCTAGGGAAATGTTTTTATTACTGATGTTCTTTAAATATGAATAAAAATCTATCTTCTATACTCATGCTCATAACAAGCTGCTACTTAGACAAAGAATATCTAAAATGAATATAGAAATAAAAGGGGGAATATTTGCTTTCTAGGTGAACAGTACACCTATCACCCCAACTAGTGGAAAGGCCTTTAAAAAACAACAGCTGTCCTCTGAGGCTCTAATACTGTCTGACTTTGCAAGAAAGCGATAGCTTTTAAAAGTGAAAAAGACATTAAACACACATCCGATTGTCCAGAATCACATCAACATAACAACTACCAGTGTTCTGTGGGGTTTTGCTGTTTTTAAAAGGTTATCACTTCTTTGATATTCATACAACTTTCTCCCTCTATCTGGAACTCAGTGTATCGAAATGTCAGTTGTGCAAAGCCCCTGAACAAGACGTATCCAACCCAGTCCTTGACCGTGGCCAAGTGCCAGTCACATTAACAGGCGTCCCCAGTATATTAAGCACTCAGGACTCAGGAGACCGTTCTGAGGCAGGCAAGATCAAAGATGTTTCTCTGAGTGTTTTGTCCTAGTTAATCTGAATACACTATAAGATACTGCATCTTTAAACCTGAAGTTCCCTGAATCACTTATGGCAAAAATACAGTCCTGAGATGTTAGTCTGGAATTTTCTTTTCATTCTGCAAGACCTGAATATGAATATGTAAGTTCAGAAAGAAGAAAAGGTAAAGGAAATATGCTTGACATCTTATTAAGTTAACTCACAACACTTTCTATCCTAACATGTGACATCAAATTTTTAATATCAACTTTACACTTGAGAGATTCTCCAATTGTCAAATGCCTTTTCAAGCAAAACTCTCTAATATTTAAGATGATGAGAGTACAATTGACCTAAATTTTAGCATCATGGAATCTCAACTATGTGAATCATATTAATATTGTTACTTTTCCTTCTTCTATGCTGGCTATGCCTGTTCTAATAGTGCAGAATCCTGTTCCTATGCCAATTTTTCTGTTGCACTTCAGCAAATATCCACCTGAGGAAAGAGAAACTGGGCATTTATTTTTACTATCACAGGAGTTTCTACCTGTAACACCTGAAAACTTAAGAAGCACCAAGAAAATGAAATGCTGATGTATATTTTTAAAAGCATACTTAAAATACATTATTTTATATCATCTAGACAGGCTGGGTAAATGTATTTAGAAACATATATCTTACAAATAAAATTATAAACAATGGCAGAATTATTTGACCATCTCCCCTCACCCAAAACAAGGAGAAGTTAGATCTTCTAGAAAAGTATCATCCAATAGTACTTCCTGCAGTGACAGAAGTGTTCTGTATGTGCACTGTGTCACATGGCAGCCAATGGCCACAAATGACTATTGAATATTTGAAATGTGGCTAGTATGACTAAGGAATTGAATTTTTAATTTTATTTTGTCTTAAATAATTAAATAACCTAATGTGGTTAGTGGCTATCATGCCTATAGAGAAAATGAAACATGGCTAGTGTGACCAAGTAACTGGATTTCATTTCATTTTAATTAAAATTTAGATTTAAAAAGACACCTGTGGCTAATGTCCATCAACCTGGCCAGTGCAGATCTCGAACACTGATAGCTACAGAAGTAATGTGTATAAAGAAAGCTGTTATTAACTGTAGTGTACTTTAAGAATAGATGGCATGGAGACTGAAAAAAGGTAAAAAGTGGCCTTGTATTTTTACTCGCCTTAACAAATCAGTAGGAGGCTATAAAGGGCAGTCACTGGGGCGCCTGGGTGGCTCAGTCAGTTAAGTGTCTAACTTCAGCTCACATGATCTCCTGGTTCGTGGGTTCAAGCCCCACATCGGGCTCTATGCTGACAGCACAGAGCCCGGAGCCTGCTTTGGATTCTGTGTCTCCCTCTGTCTCTGCCCCTCCCCTTCTCGTGCTCTGTGTGTGTGTGTCTCTCTCTCAAAAATAAACAAACATTAAAAGAAGTAAAAAAATAAAGGGCAGTCACTGTCCAAGAGTCAGACATTGAATCTTAGCTCTGCTTTCCATCTCAAATGATGAATCTGGTGTTAAGAAACCTTAGAGGTATAGTCTAAAATTTCGCAGAAGTAAGTTTATCTGTAAAAGGGGGCATTTGACAGCTCAAAGGTGACAAACATTTTCCCATTTTTCAGGCCAAAAATTTATAGTAAGATAGAGCAAAAGTTACGATTAACTAAAAAGCAGAAATGATTACCAGAATACATATACATTACATGTTCCACATGTGAAATTCAAATAAGGTAATTCAGGTGCAAAGGCCACGTGATACGCAGCAAAGCACTACACACGCATAGCATAACTGCTGCCCTACTACTGTTAGCATCTTACCTTCAAGAAGCTTGCAAACTGGTACCTGCCAAGGCCCTGGCGGCTGCCCACACATTTTGGTGGTTGTGTGGACAGTTGGTATCACGTCAGTTCAATTAGTGAAAACATAAGAACAGATGTAGCTAAAGTGGTGATCACTGGGTCTTAACACTGTTTTTAATCGTAAACTCAGCAGTCCTCTGATGACGGACAGCGGGTATACAGACAATAACTGAGAGAACAATTTAAGACTTTAATAAGTGAAAGGGGCTCACAATTCCAAGGTGTGAATCTCTATTATATATCAAGTCATGTATTCCTCCTTGAAGGCAACTACTTTTCATGTTTCATGGATCTTTCACATGAAATTCTAGTATACTCTTAAATTAAAAAAAAAAAATCAAACGTATGTTTGAGATCTAGGACTTTCTAGGTTTAGATTTTTCCTATATTTTCAAATAAATTCATTTTTACCTCCATTAGGACAGATTAGCCTTTACCACTGAAACAATGTCTTAAGTAGGGAATGATCTTAAGAACAAGGGCATGGCATCAGTAAGTTATATGGAAGACAGAAGTGAACTCTTCTATAACCACCTGAACAGAGTCCAACTGTATTATTGTCAGTCCATGGGAACAATAGGGGATTCACACATCCCTACGAGACCATAAATACAAGGCAAAAAAAAAAAGGCTACCCTTTTGCACAATGCATATGAGAGCACTCTGCTGAGACCAACCAAGAGACTGCATGTGTGTGCACCTAGACCAAGAATTTGAAAGCCTTTGAAGGTTTGTAATGGTAATTTAATTAGGAAGCATGCCCAGAATGAGTTTGCCACTTAGTAAAAAGTGTACTATAGTTTAGTTTGAAAGACATTGTGTAAACAAAGGAAAATGGTCAGCACTGAAATAAGCCCCAAGAACCAGACACTGGTAAGCTTTACCACTCAGCATTATGCAGGGGGAAACCCAAATAGTCCCTGGAGCAGCTGTATCCTAATCATGGATTATCTAACCAAGTCCCTTTGTTTTGATTCCATTCTCACCAAGCAACCTTGTGATTGTAATTTGGCTTCCCATGTGGCTTGTCTATAAAGAGAAAACGCACTAATCTCTCAGTTCAACCTTACCAGTCTAATTAACAGCTGTAGTTCTCGTTTCAAATGAACAAACTGGCAGGAGGGTATGTACATGTGAGTCTGACCATCCGCAGTGTGCTAAAAAGGTCAGATTTCTCAGCCTTTAAGAATATGAGCTCCTTGTTCATCACAGAACTTCCGGTGCCTACAACAGTGCAGGGCTCATGTTAGCTACTCAGTATCAGGCTGGGGTCCAGAGACCTAAGATAACTTCTCATATGTTTCATTTCAAATTACAATATGCACCAAAATAGTACCATGTCCAATATAAAATGACCAAAATATAGTTTGTTACAGATAAAATATTTAAGTACTGACATGACCTAAAACTGATTTATTTGATATAATAAACATTAAACAATTAGAAATACTTTGTTTACAGGCCTAAAATTTAAGTATTTTCTTCTATCATTTCCTCTTGAAAAACCTCCCCAAGACAGGCAAATGCTTTCAAAATGATTCTGAAACTCGACATACTCAGTATTCAACGATGCTCACTTTTTCAAGTGACAATGCTTTTTCCTACTGAAAAAAGCTAATACAACATTTCTCCTTTCCACTTCTCCCTCACTCCATTAATTTCTTGTAAATATCCACTGGAGCTATTCCGTATCAAATTCAACAAAGGCAACAATGATTAGAAAATGCTGTTAAATGACGTACTTCCAGACTTTGATTTGCAGCAATTAAAGCACATCTCAATTTGCTCCAGTGTCACGAAACCAGAAATGCAGATTCCGCTTCCAGCAGTGGACCAACCCACCCCCTTCCCCACAGAAAACCACCATACCAACTGGACAATATGAAAAACAACTACCTGAAGGCAGTGGAGAACAACCAAACCCAGGCCAAATATGCACAGAAGTCTACAACAGGAAAAAAAGGATGGACTCTAGGCACATTGCCCGTTTTTCCAACTTTATGCCCGACTGTGTGGAACAGAGTCTAACTGGCTTAAAGAGGCAGAAAAGACAGTCCGGGGTGGCCAGAGTAGCTGGAAAAACTAAAAGACACAAATTACCAATATCAGGAATGACAGAGATAACACCACTACCAACTCTACAATTATTATGAACAACTGCATGCCAATAAATTAGACAAATTTCTTGAAAGACACAAATTATCAAAGTTCACATAAGAAAGTGGGGCACCTGGGTGGCTCAGTTGTTAAGCATCCAACTCTTGATTACAGCTCAGGTCATGATTTCATCATTGGTGGGATTGAGCCCCACATCAGGCTCTGCGCTGACAGCAAATGGCCTGCTTAGGATTCTCTCTCTTCCTCTCTCTGTACCCCTCCCTTACTCATGCTCTCTCTTCTCTCTCTGCCCCTGCCCTGCTCTCAAGCATGCACTCTCTCTCTCAAAATAAATAAATAAACTTGATAAAGAAGAAACAGACAACCTGAACAGCCCTATATATGCTAAAGAGACAGAATTTATACTTTAAAACTTTTACAAAACTTAAAGTCCAGGTGCAGATGGCTTCAATGGTGTATTACTCCAAAAATTTAAGGAAGAAATACTACCAATTTCACAAAAACTTCCCCAGAAAATTGAAGAGTAAGGAATACTTCCCAACACATTCTATAAAAAGCTTCTATTACCCTGGTCTGACTGAGAATGACAAAGATATATTACAAAAAAAGAAAGACTAATATTCCTTGTGAACGTAAATGCAAAAATTCTCAAAATTTTAGCAAATCAAATCCAGAAACATACAAAAAGGACACTATTATCATGACCAGGTGGAATGTCCCCCAAAAATGCAGGACCAATTTAACATTTGAAAATTAATATAGATCACCATATTAATAAACTAAACAACCAAAAAAACCTTGATCGTCATAAGACAGAGGAAAGGCATTTGAAAAAAACTCCAACATCCATTCCTGATTAAAAACAAAAAACTCTAAAACTTTAACTTTGTGTGTCAACCATATTTCATTTAAAAAAGAAAACCTCTCAGGAAAATTAAGAACAGAATGGAATTTCTTCAACTTGAAAAACACTATGTACGAAAAACCTCCAGTTGACAACAAACTTAATGCTAGCAGACTGAATGCTTTCTCCTAACATCAGGAACAAGGGCAAAGTCATCCTGCCGGTTTGTAAAACAGAAGTTTATAAAAAAATACCAATTAGGAAAAATGAATACTAATGACAGAGAAATCATAATGGAAATACATGCAAAATGGGGGAAAAAATCAGCATCTCTTTGTAGTAGGCTGGAGCCCTCGGAAAAAAAATTCCTGCATAAGCAGGTATTGCTAATAACCACTGACATCCACTGTGGGGGGGTGGTGAAATGCTGTGGAAGGATCTCAAATTATGTCAGAGGGAACCTTATGAAATGACTGCTATTCAAGTATTTCTGCCATAAAAACAAAAACAAAAACAGAAGGCAATTACATTATATTACCACCATGAACAGGGTGGTTACAAGCATAGACTCTGGTGCCAAACTGCCTAAACTCAAACCCTGGCTCCACTGCTTACTAGCTGTGTGACCTGCAGTACGTTACATAACCTCAGTTTCCTCGTCTATAAAATAGAGATATAGCAACATCCACCAGGGCTTGTTCTCAGGAGTGAATAAACTTGCACATAGAACGGTGCCTGGCACATGGTAAAAGTTATGCCAGTGTGAGTTACCCTTTCATCAATCCCAGCTCTGGTACTCTATGAAAAAGAAGGTGCTTCTACCTTATTTCCTCAACTGGTAAAATGGAGGGGTTGAATGAGACTAACTCAAAAATCACAACCAGTTCTCCAATTCTATTTTTCTACAATTATGAAAGCAGAGAACAAAAGCTTTGTATCATCATACTACACTAACAAAACAGTATCATCTGCCTAAACGACAATCTGAGATCATTCTTCCGTTTCTCTTAGAATTGACTTTAAGTTAACCTCAAGGTTAGAGGCACCTGGCTGGCTCAGTCAGAAGAACATGCAACTCCGAATCTCAGGGTAGGAAGTTTGAGCCTCATGCTGGGTGTAGAGATTACTTACATGAACAAATAAAAACTTTAAAAATATCAAAATAAATTAACCTCGAGGTTGGATGTCAGTGTCCAATGAAATCTTCGAATGAAATCAATCAAGTAAATCAGTAGTCTCGAAAGCAATGGCTTCCTATCATGCTTTTATACCATCTCCAGTCAACCTAAAAAGTTCAACAGACATGACCGCTATTTGCTCAAACCCTACAATGTGCTGAATGCCAAGAACTAGTACATGACAAGTATGAACTAACACAACATAGTCATTAATATGATCAATGTGGACCTAGAATCAACTGCCGGGGTTCAAATCAAATCTTCGGTCCCATCACTAGATGTGCGACCTTAGTCAACTTCTGTGGCTTCTCTGTGGCTCATTTCCTCTTCTGTAAAATGAATAATAATCTCATAGGGTATCAGTGAGGATTAAATACACTAATGAATGTACAATGCTTAGGACAGTGCCCAGCACACAGGAAAAAGACAGTAAATACCAGCTATATCAAAGTCAGATAATTAAGCAAAAGCTCTCAAAACCAAAGTAATTTTCACGTCTTAATTAAGAAAATAAATAAAGGCCATCCAACATGTTTAAAAAGACTGAAAATCAAGTAGCAACAAATTTATGTAAAACTCAGATGTCAAGCTGCTCCTACCTTGCATCATAAAAAGAACTAAACTACTAAGAATATCTGACCACTCTAATTAAGGGTAATTCCTAGTAACAAATCAAATCAAATCAACTTATCTACCAGGCCTTGAACATCTTTCATTTTGTTTTTGCTCTTTAAATAATCCTATCTTCCACCTCCAAGACATATACAAACATTAAAATAATGCTTTCCTTATCACCTGGCATTACTAATTCTTACTCGTGTCATGTATATGGACAACTATTTACAAGACCATATGAAATTACTGTTAATTGTGTATACTTTCAACCTTGGACTCTTAGGCCAGTCCCATGTTTCACTTCCTCATCAGTAGCCAATTGACTGCCTGCCCACGCTTTCACTTCCCATGGCCCACAGAAGCAATTAATGGTAACAAGAAGCTTAAGTAAATGTCTTATCGAGAGGCAAGCTAAATATTCTCTCCACATTTAACCATTCCATGAGAGTTAGTCAAAGGAAACAGTATTCTTCCCCCAAGACTCCAAAAGGCAACTATCCACTTCCTACCGTACTCCAAATGGTGGTGGACTGCACACTGCGCCTGTATCATCTGGCTGCTTACATGATGCTTTAACAAACTTCAATTAGATGCTTTTATAATTGATGGTAGGTCTCACGCATAAAACCGTACACGAGCATTGTAGAAGAACTCACAGACAATTTCAGTTTCAAGAAAACTTAAGGCTGGGGCGCCTGGGTGGCTTAGTCGGTTAAGTGTCCGACTTTCGCTTAGGTCATGATCTCGCGGTTCGTGGGTTCGAGCCCGCGTCGGGCTCTGTGCTGACTGCCAACTCAGAGCCTGGAGCCTGTTTCAGTCTGTGACTCCCTCTCTCTCTGACCCTCCCCTGCTCACACTGTCTCTCTCTCTCTCTCCTAGAAATAAATAAAACATTAAAAAAAAAAAAAGAAAACTTAAGGCTGTACATGCCTGGGATAAACTCCTCTATTAATATCGCATCGCCTCAATGACTTTACCTGCAATTTTCAGGATCAAGTGGTTGACGATCAACTTAAAAAATATTGTAAGCATACATAAAACAACAAAATAGAATACTTATAAAATACTTAGGTATATTTAAATCGGTATCAATACTAAAGAATTTTAAGAGATACATACACTTTAATTTTTTTCTTATTTTTGAGACCGAGAGAGACAGAGCATGAACTGGGACGGGGCAGAAAGAGAAGGAGACAGAATCTGAGACAGGCTCCAGGCTCTGAGCTGTCAGCACAGAGCCCGATGCAGGTCTCAAACCCACGAATTGTGAGATCATGACCTGAGCCAAAGTCGGATGCTCAACCGACTGAGCCACCCAGGCATCCCACATACACTTTAATTTTTAAAACCACAGGTATTTTATATACCTTTGTCCATTGTTACACTCAATTACCCACACCTATCTACCAACATTTGTGTTTGACTTTAACCTGGCAAAAATGTATTATCCAAGAAACATAAAATTAAAGATTAATCACAACAGTCAACAGTGGTGGAAGAAACCCCAATGTCCATCAAAGGAGGAATAAACAAAATGTGGTACATCCATACATAAGATGGAAAGTTACTCAGCCTTTAAAAGGAAGGAAATCCTGTCACATGCTCTAACACAGATGAACCTCAAGGCCATTATGCCAATAGAAATAAACCAGGCACAAAAAGACAAATGCTGGATGATTCCACTCGTATGAGGCATCTCAAGTAGTCAAATTCACAAAAACAGAAAGCAAAAGGGTGGTAAGTAGGAGCCAGGGAGAGGGGGAAACAGAAAGCTGTTGTTCAGTGGGTATAGAGTTTCAGTCATGCAAAACAGAAAATTTCTGGAGATCTATCCCACAACAACATGAATATATACTTAAGTCTACTGAGCTGTATGCTTAAAACTAGTACGGTAAATTTCATGCAATTTTTACCACAAGAAAGCATAACATGAACAAGGTTTTAAGAATGAAAAAAATAAATACTAAAAGAGTATACACCTTGAAAAAATCTATTCACTGCGTACTTCTTTTGCATTGTGGTAACAAGAACATATGACACAAACAGAAGACTATTACAGTTCTTTCCAAAACAATATATTCTCAGCATTCCCGTAAGTTTAGCCCTATGTACTGAGGCTAGTTGCTCAAAATGTTTTTGATGTAACTAAAACTTAACAAGCCATATTCCCTGTGTGCAGAATACTTCCTAAATATTCATACAGTGAGGAGGCCTAGAAAGTTATTTTGGTCGTATCTTTTTGGATTGTATCTCATCCTTTAGAATAGCATCCCACCTGGGCCAAAACCAAATGTAAAAAAACACAGCAGACACAAATTATACTGAACACACATCTGTCTATTACTAGTGCTGGTTTTACAATATGCCTTGAAGACACTTGGGATTCAGCAAGACATAGTTGAAAAAATGCTACATCTTGAGCACTGAACCTTAAGAAGACTATCCATCGATAAGTGACATAAAGAGCTCCAACAAGTATCAATTCCCAAGGATTACACAAAAGACTTGCCTCTATTTGAAGGAAAAGAAAGTTTGGATAAGAAAGGAATGAAGGGAGAAATAGTTTCAGCTCGTCTCAGGTCTAGATCACTTTTCATTCACAATTTCAAAATCATATTCTTGCTGGTTAAGTTGTGTTGTCATTTGTTTGTATTTAAATAGTTTCCAGGTGCCCAATTTCCCTATCTCACATTACTGGCTGCCAGAATTCTCAACTGCAAATTTATTAAATGTCATAAGCACTTGAGAAAATAAGAAATAATCACGTAAAAATACAGTGAGGATAAACCAAAGCAGTTTCTCCATCAGAAAATGAGGCCTCGCACTCTGTGACAATCGCTCGAGGGAAGTTGTTTTGACAGTCATCAACAGCAAATAGAAATCTGTCCTCAACCTATATTATAGAAAATATTTAAGTACAGTTTTGTAAGCTGCAGACTATCCACAGATCTATAACAAGGCTGAGAAAGGCACAAACTACTGTCTTTTTCACAGGCTTTGCCACGGTTTACAGCTACTCCTGAATAGTTTTTCAGCTCTTACCCAATTTAGGAAAAGAAAGGGGGAAAACAAAGCTATATAAATCAGATCCACCCAACGAGGCTGGGGAAAAGATAGAGGTGGGAAGAGAAAACAGCCTTTAAAAAGACCGTGCATGCAATAATTATGTTTTCCTACTTTACCCCCTTCCTTCACCGTGCATTACATTGTCAGCATGAGTCTTCCAGATGACTTTTAAGTGGCAATAAGAGAGTAAGCATTCTGTTAACTGGGTAAAAGGTGGACAAAATTAATAGTCAGCTCAGACTTTCCAAAGATGATGAAACAGCTGAGTTACTTAATACAAATGATAAAACCTGCTTGGACTACAGACTCAATGACTGCATTATTTTACGGGGTTATTTTAAAATCATCATTTTCTTATATGATGATTCAGTATTTTCTAGCTGCTGCAGTGGTGCTCTACAGCAGTGATCAGAACGATAAGATCTAACCAGCTCTGGCATGGGAAAGAAGATCCCTGGGTTTTAGAGCAGTCCTGATTCTGGTTCACTTGGACCCTCTGGACTTCAACGTTTTCCTTTATAAAATAAGGGGCTTGGACTAAGGTCCTTTTGGTCCAAATGAGAGGAGTCCAGAAATCTAAAGCTTAGTAATCTTTTAAAAAATCTTCCATGTATTCCAACTCTATTATCCTCACTTTTACCCTGAAGAGTTGTGCACTGTACACATTCACTCAACACAAGGACAAGAGTAAAAACACATCTAGTCCTCTGGCTTCGATATCCCAAGGGCCTTCAGGCTCTACTTAGAATGCTGCTACTGAAGGCCACAAAGCTCCTGGTTTTATGAATCTTAAAGATTAAAAGGAGAAGTAAAGCCCTCTTAAGGCACCGGGCTTATGGCTCCAACTCAAAATATATGCGATGAGACCCTAGGCCTTGAAAGCATCAGAATCATCCCCATAAAGCTCACTCTGTCGGTCATGATTGTTTCCAATCACTCTAATAACACATGTGCACGCTCTAGATTCTGGCCAGTAAAGTGATACTACTCAAAAGGGGGGAAATTAATATGGCTACAAAAGAAGATCCACTGTAGAATTCCACAGATACTTTCACTGAAACATATTAACCCACCTGGCACACAGCGTGGCTAGCCCTTGGGCCATGCACTGCACAGCACTGACCTCAGTTAACACCTCTATGACAACAAGCCACACAAACTCCCACTCCCACACTCAGTGGGAGCAACAGCGAAATGCAGAGATGCCGTGGTTCTTCACCTCAACTCTCAGAACACCGAAGAACATCAAGGAGAGATGTTTTCTGGGCCCCCGACTCCCAATTTTTCCCAAGGCATTTCCTAATAACAGGTTTTGCACACAGGAAAAAAAAGAAGAAAGAATGCCACTTCGTTTAAAATTTGAGCACTAAAAGTTGGTGCATATCACCTAATATGTTAAATAATAGACATGGTGTGATTACATCTGTTTAAAATCCCACTAGTTATCTAACAAATGAACAGTTAAACCTCTTGCTTTCAAGATAATACCAAGTTGCATGAAAGAATCCCAAAGCACTTTATACACTACATGTCATTAACTCCCATAAATCCCTGACAAGTGTGGCAAAAAGCCAATGCTCTAAATATTATAAATGGGGAGAGCAGCACAAAACAATGACAAGACATGTCAGAAATCATTCGGCAAAGAGCCCTAAGAAAGCAGGCAACTGCTCGGGCTCCTAAGTCAGCTTCCTAACTTGATTTGGAAGCTACCTTTAAAGAGCTTAAGGGCAACGACTCAGAGTTCATAATGACAGAAAAATCAGGTCAGCCTAAGGCATATAAGTCCAAACAGAATGTACGACAGTAGGGGCTCAGTGACACCCTCTCAGGGAATTAAATATTGATGCTACACTTAGGGCAAGTACACCAGGCAAGTACAAAGGCCCAGAGCCCAGAACTCTTAAGCAAAAGGTGAAATCTACAATCCACTCCTTTGAAAGCACATTTAACATTCACAAAACCTTCTGCTCGGTTTTTTAAACACTTCTGAGACACACTTTGCAAGCAAAAATTTTCTTCCGATTTTGTTTACAAAAAAAAAAAAATGTGCTCTTGTTCCAAATATTCATCTCTTTGGCCCTGCTGTGGAGGAGGGGGGCAGCCTGGGACACCAGACCAAGCTGTAAGACAGCATCAAGCAGGGCAATGGGCCACTGCCAGGCTGACACACAACAGGTGAAAGAAAGTGAAGCAGGGAGGGCCAAGCTGGGCCCAGATTAGCAGCATCAGCCCTTCCAACGATGCACTCATGGGGCCTTACTGCATGTTTTGTGATAATCCTACATATTCCACTCAGAATCACAGAACCAGCCTACAGTTGGAAGAAACTTTAGAGGTCATCGAGCCTAACCTCTGATTCAAAGAAGACTTCTCTGTTCTTTTATATACTTATAATAGTCTGGAAGTTTCTGTTTGAATTCTTCCACTACCTGAAAGGGCAACTCCATTGCTTAATAGAGCTAATTAGTAGAAAGTCCGCTATTGCTAATTTCTGGCAATTAACTACATCTCTACATTCTGGAGCTACACAGGATAAATTTCAACCCTTTCTTTATACAACAGTCTAACATTACCTATAAATGTGTGTGTGTGTGTGTGTGTGTGTGTATCTTAAGCAGGCTTCACACCCAGTGTAGGGCCCAATGCAGGGCTTAACCTCATGACCCTAAAATCAAGGCCTGAGCTGAGAACAAGAGTTGGATACTGAACCAACTGAGCCACCCAGGCGCCCCAACAGTCTAATATTCTAAAACATAAATGTAAGATTTGTCTGTTACATTTCACTTGCAATATGGGCCCATTCTAACTGCCTACCAAGTCTCTTAAATGTTTATTCTGTCATTCATTTATGTATTGAAGAAGTATGTGCCCTCTGCCATTTAAGAAAGAAAAAGATTAACAACAAGCTGCTAACCTTTACTGATCACATAGTAAAGGCCAGGAACTATTCTCAGCACTTTATACTTAATAAATCATTTAATCTTCCAAACAAACATGTGAGGTAAATATTCTGTTGGTTTCTGGTTTCTAAATGAAGAAATTGAAGCACATAGAGGTGAGGTAACTACCCAAAGCCACACAGCTGATTCCTGAACAAATGCTCTCAGTACTCTGGCTCCTATGCTTAAAGAGGCCAAAGTCCGGCAGGAAATCACTAACGGCCAACCATCTCAACTTTGTGACATACTTGCAAAGCTGCTAAGTGCATGTTCTGTTTTCATCTAAGTCTCTACAAATAACGTGTGTCAGGACAGGGTCACTGAGCCTCACCACATAGTAATAGAAATGTCCCTACCAATTGAAAACAATCCACTAATAAAACCTCTCTAGGGTATAGCTGCTGGGAAACTAGAGATTCCCCCAATTTCATATACACTTAGTTCACATTGGTTTGACTGGACCATAATAATATTATGAGAAACATTTTCAGGTCCTTTGATAAAATCAAATTATGTGCTTTTATTCAGTAAAACCTATGAAAGATAAAAAACCAAAATTGGCCTATCCTGTTTCTTTTGTTGGTTTTAGAAGTAATAGCTAATGTGGTGATGTTATAGTACGATAGGTTCCCCAGGACACTGTTCTGGAAGCATAAAAGAGTACAAGCAACTTGGAAATAAGTTTTAAGAGTTCACACTCTTTAACCCAGAAATGCCACTTGGGACAATTTATCCTAAGGAAATAATCAAAGATATGGACCAAGATTCATGTAGATGTTTATTACAGCACTATTTATAATAGTAAAATATTAAAAATAATACAAATAAATAAATTATGTGACATCTACTTGCTGAAATTGTAACAGTAAAAATTCAGTTTCTATAAATATTTAATTACAGGGATATGCCTGTGATAGGTTCAATATAAATAGGCAGATGCTACACAAAAATGAGCTATAATCCAAATTACATTTTTTAAAAATAATATTCTTGTGAACATCACATAGGCAAAGATGGAAAAAAAAGCCTAAACGTAGATTGTTCGATTATGAGTAAATTTTATTTTCCTATATTTTCTAAGTATGTTCCAATAGACGCACAGTAATTTTATTATCAGGAAAAAATAGAGGAACAACTCTTAGAATAAAGCATATGAAATTATTGATTTTCAGCTACTTCTGATTTTCAAAATTAGCACTTTCTGTGGTTCCATCCAGTATTAAGCTTAAAAGGAAAAACATTAACAACACTACCTGTTCTTGGTGAACCAATAACTGACTCAGCCCTCACTACAAAATGCTGAAAAACAACTGCTAATTTTTATAGAACTGTATTGTGTAGCTTACTAGTCCATGATCTTCTTGAGTTTGCCTTTTAGAAACTTTAGAATCAAGATTCTCTGTCTTTGGTCTTCTAGACAAACCCTCAAGAAAATCCTGACACGGATATATACAATTTGCATACCAAATACAAGAGTTACGCTTCGATGACTGTGCTATTTCTGCCCCGAAAAAAGTATGGAAAGATTCACCACCTCTAACTACAGAATTCCACCATCAGGCCAAGGGTCATGTTCAAACGCTGCTTCATACTCTGTTCATACAGAATGAGAGGGGGTAAAACATTCTGACCCCTCTTTGATTCTTGACAGCCTCCCCACAATTCCCATCTTACTGTGCTGAAAAAGACCTGAAGATTAGTTTGTTCCAGGAAGGGGAGGTGGTCTCCAAGTCTGGCAGACCCTGGAACACCTATAATCCAGGATTCCTCAGAGATTACCAGTAGTTATTTCATAATTGCCTTATTCTTCATGGAACATGTATCAAGGCTGAGACACAGTGTAAGAATTACAAGTACCACCGGCATTCTGGGTGGAGATGGAATGCATCTAGCTGGAAGATGGAATTTAAAAAACAAGCTTAAGTTTTACAATTTTTTTCACTTATCTTGGACTGTGATTTACACCTAATGATTTGTCTATAATTTTCGTTACTGCTGGTGAGGTGAGGAGGCTGCTTTTTGTCCAACAAAAATGAATCCTCTTCTATCTCCCTCCTAAAAAAATCAGTATGAACGAATCACAGGAAGATTTCAACTTCCCTTATACCATGGCAAAGCCTTTTTATTGAATAACCATTACATGCTAAGCTGGAATTAGAAAACCCTCTGCCCTCCCGTCAGAGAAAGGGGGCAAGGAGATATGCAGCTGAGGAAAGTTCAAAATTAGGAAAAGAAAGAACTGGGGTGCCCAGCTGGCTCAGTCAGAAGAACATGTGACTTTTGATCTCTGGGTTGTGAGTTTTATGCTGGGTGTAGAAATTACTTGAATGAATGGATGAACTTTTAAAAAGAAAAGAAAAATCTTAATGGCTGTAAAAATGCAAGATTCTTCATTTACCAAAACCAAAAAGAAAAAAAGTTGCCACCTGCATTAATGGAGATTTCTGGCTAAAAAAGAAAGATCTCCAAGGTTGTGACAATATACGGTTCCTCTTTGGCTTCACCCCTACAAAGACAGCATATGAAACCTCTCTGGGCAAAACCTGGCAATCAATGACCAAAGAATCCATGGAACTGACAAGTACGAATTATTCTATGGACATGGACATCATTCTCTAACCTCCAGGTAGTTTCCTCCCTTCTTTCCTTATACCTTAATCATATGGTAACACATCTGTTTGCAGGTCAAGGTCTTTCCTTTTCTTCCACACCACTCTCAACTCAAACTATGATCAGAAACCATGGTCTTACCCACTCTTGCATCCTCAGGACTCAATATTGCACCTGGCACACAGCAGGCCAGACAACCGAACTGAATTGAGCCCATCTACAGTTTAAAGAAAGAGCTCTCTACTGAAGTTTAGTAACAAAAAAGCTATGTTTTACTTACCAAGCATAAGAAGATAAATACTGTTGGTGTCTGTGTTTCCTGTATTTTGGAAGAGTAGGACACCTGTAAGTGGCTATATTCATCTAAGCCACTTGTAAGTAAGGAGGCCTTGGCAATTTTCTCAATCCCTTTGAGACTTTTCTTCATTTGTAAAAAGAGATAATATTCCCAACCCGCAGGGACAGCTCCCATTTCCTAGCTCGTCCGACCGGGCCATCCTTATCAATCATGTGATTGCTATTTTATGCTTTCTGGTATTGCACTGGCCACACCAATGCACTTCAGTCTGAATCTAATGAGAAGCCCTTTAATATACTCCACAGCTCATTCCCTCCCCACTTCATCAAAGCCCTCCACAAACCACCAACTTGGCAACTTGGGCTTCTTGGGTTTGACAGGTCTTTCGTTTTGCTTTCTTGCAGTTCTCCCAGCGACTGCTTTCAAAAAGAAAACTCTGAGGCAAAGTGGAAGATGGCAGAGCTCCTGGCTCCAGGATATTCCTTAGGACCCAAGTTTAGTAGGATTCAGGGAGGAAGAAAAGAAGGTGCCTCGGAAGGAAGTGCTACACTTTCTAACACATGAGCACCGAGCACCCCAGCTTCATTTACTGGAAGGCCACTGCAAGCAGCAGAAGGAAAACCCGAAAGCCCATTACCAAACGTGTAAGGAAAAAGGCACCGTGAGAGTGGAAAGCGTGAGCCACCAACTTCTATCGATGCAGCCAATGAAGCCCTGTGCCAGCATGCAGCTCACTTAAGTCCCCCAACTAATTAGTTTCAAGGCAAGATGTCACCTGACATGATTAAGAAAGAACAGGAGCAAAAAGCAAAGGGTAATTCTGTCATGGAATGAAGAGCAGCAGGAAAAAGCCTCCCAATTCTGTGAGATCTGCAGCATAAAATTAAGTGAAAAACTGGAAACCCTCACGGTTATAGAACCTGCGGCAAAATGAGAGTGACTCAAACAGGAGGTGATATGCAGTACTGGGTGCTATTAGTAATAGCAGGACTGGGTGGCTTCAGCAAATACAAGGGACACACAAGAGGCCAGAGGCAGGATGCAAGGAGAGCTGATGTGTGCTCACTGCCCCTTCTCCATGCAAGCAACAAATTACAACACAGGTTCACTTCATTACGCTGCACGTAAAAGAATAAAGCACTGTTTCTGGGCAACAAACACTTCAGGAGCTTATTATTCGCTGTGCAGAATCCTAAAAAGTCAGTGAATGTCTTGGAATTTCACCACACAAACTTGCGTCACCACACTCTTTTGTGTCAGACTGTTTCATTATCCTCAAGGCTTAGCATAATTGGAGCCTCAGTCTAAAAATAGGCTATTTTTTTTCCTATGCAATCTGATTGGTAAATAAAAGTTCAGGGAGTTTTTAATCCCCTTCATTTGGTTTCAACAACCGCTAGGTTCTGCTCGTCAAGCAAAGATTACTGAATACATTTTTCTGGATCAGTTTGTTGAATCTGCTTACAGCAAACACTCTACGACCTTCGCCATTTTAACAGGCAGTGAGCGCCACAGACCAGCTACACAAAGACATACTCCAGAACCATCTCGGTTTCGTTGTCCACCTCGGTGCCATCCACCACCGCCAATTCTGCCATAAAACACACAACAGAACCAAGTCTTCCTCCTCCCTCATCCTTGTTTTTCCATTCTGCCTTCCTCACCCGATCCTCTTCCTTAAAAATTTCATTCCTAGGGTCTTGTTAATTAGGACCAAATGCCCTCACGGTTGATGTCACAAGACTGTGGAAGTAAAAAGGAGTTGCCCACGTGCATGGACAATCCACAGTGGCAGCAAATACTAACCTATTCAGACTGATACCTGTTTGTCGGCATACAACCTTTCAAACAAAAATGGCTCCAAGCACTGTGAAGACAGAACACTATTTTCTCCCATCTCATGACGCCTGTTGCATAAACAACCTCACCAAAAGAAAAAAAAATAGGCAACGTATACTGGGGGAGGTATACTGGGGGCTCAGACTGCCTGGATTTGAATTATGGCTCTGTGATTCACTAGCCCTGTGACGTTGGGCAAGCTACTGACATCTCCCCGCCTCAGTTCTCTCCTCTAAAATAGAAACCAGGGCATAAAAGTCCGTGCTAACCTGCCTCACAATCAGGCAAATTCAGATCAAACTCAAGACTGATGACTGGTCCCACCCCCCACCCAGCCCCTATTTATAGGAACAGGCTGAAGCTTTTATTGAGGGGGTGAATGACGAGGAGACAGAATGTTAGGAAATAACTAGCTCATGACCATTTAGATTTTCTCAGTTCAGTACATTTCTATACATCTCATCCATGAACACATTTTCTCTTCCATGCCACCTGCCACACACATGTAGCAACTAGAAAACAAACTGGAAAAACGTTTTTTTTTTTTCCACAAACCTCATAGTAACATGACTGTTACATTTTTACACAAGTGGAAAAAGTTTTGCTTTTTTTTAAATTTGGCTTATATGTTGTAGTAGAGTTTTGCTGTTAGGATAAAGTGCTTAGAATGCCACTTGGCGAGCATTAGATGTTTAATATGCCTGAACTATTATTATTATTATCCTTAATTGAGCTGTGTGTCTAATTATGTGCTATTTACATACAATGGGGAAAGTGGGAGCTGATCCTCATTCTCTCTGGAAGTCCACAGTAACTGTCACCACACCTGAGGGCCAGGAACATGTGCCACAATGTACTGAGTAGGGAGGGGAACCAACATACTCTATACTGAAGAATAAATCAGAAGGCATCCGCATGGGACTTAACTACAGCTGTATTTTTTCCCCTCCGCTAAGAACTCCAAAAGTCATTTACAATGATTCAATTTATAGTCTGCACAGGCTCCTGGAGGACAGAATGACATGCCCTGTACTGGAAACCAGGGCCCAGGGGTGATCACAGCAGCGATCTCCATTTTAAAAACCGCAAAGGGGTGCAGGGAAATCTGTTCGCTCCTATGAGACGGTCTTCACACACCCTGCAGGTGAATTCAATATGCGAGCATCAAATACTTCAATCTGAAGTCTGTGATGATAAGCAAACATTTAAGAGTTTAAAAAAAAACTAACAGCACAGAATACAGAGGCTGATTCCGCAGAACCTAATAAAAATGAGAAGGTTTGGGGCGCCTGGGTGGCTTAGTCGGTTAAGCGTCCGACTTTTGCTTAGGTCATGATCTCGCGGTTCGTGGGTTCGAGCCCCACGTCGGGCTCTGTGATGACTGCCAGCTCAGAGCCTGGAGCCTGTTTCAGTCTGTGACTCCCTCTCTCTCTGACCCTCCCCTGCTCACACTGTCTCTCTCTCTCTCCTAGAAATAAATAAAACATTTAAAAAAAAAATGAGAGGGTTTTTTTTTTTAATTTTTTTTTTTAAGTAATCTCTACAGCCAATGTGGGGCTTGAACCCCCAACAGCTAGATCAAGAGTTACACTTTCTTCTGACTAAGCCAGCCAGGTGCCCCAAAAAGAGTATTTTAAAAAACTGATTTAAATAATTGTGCCTCAAAGATCAACAATTTCCTCTCGAAAGATCAACAATTTCCTCTCGCATGTCTTTATGTACGGCCATGTACTCCCGTATCTACCACAAGTCCCACGCCAAAAATAAATAACAGACGGACAGTTCATTTTTTAATTCTGAAGTAAAATGACTTTAGAAATCGAATACCAAAAGCCCCCTTGGCCCTCCACAATTCTGTAGTAATAAATAATGCTACAGATGTGGAAGGAAACCCTAAATAACCAAGCCAGCTCCTTTAACCAAAACTAGCCTGTGGGGCTCCAGGTCATCTTTCATCTCCAAATTTCAAATTTAAAAAAGCATTTAACCCAAGCTGACTTTAAATTTTAAACTTGTCTTTGAACTTTGCTTCTCTTCAGGCTGTCTCCGCGCCAGATTTACCTAATCACCTGCACTCATTGCCGACAGGATTTGGTAACTCATTTCATCAGTGTTCACCTTTCTTCAGTAATCTGAAAGCTGAAGTTCAAAACCCAGAGGGACCCAGTATACAAGACACATGGAAAGCTGGTAGAATAAATGCATCAAGTACCAACCAGGTACCTACTAGGTGCCAACGTCTGGGATAGGTGCTGTGTGTATATGGCTGAGTAAAACCAACTCCCTACCCTAAGAGAGTTCATGGTCTAATAAAGATGAATACAAACATAAAAACAAGCTAATTAATGCAAAATGATGAGTGCCAAAATGGAACAAAATGGTGCTGAGCAAGAAAAGAACATGACAAAGGAAACTCTCACACACGTACAAAAAGACAAGTATGGGAACGTCTACTTTTCATAATAGTGTAATTCCAACAACAACCTAAAAGACCATCTACTAGAAAAATGGGAAATTAAACTGCTAAATATTCATATGATGGAATACAATAGAGCAGTTCAAATGTATTACCAGATCTGTATGTATCAACACAGATATAGTTCAAAAATAGAATGGTGAGAGAAAAAACAAGTTGCAAAGTCAAATATGATGCATCATTTACACAAATGGGCACAGTGGAGAGTAACAAAGGCATAGAAAAAGGAAAGAGACCTATCAAGTTCACAGCAGCATCTGCCTCTAGAGAGGGAAGGAGCCTGGGGAAGGGAACACGTGGACACTACCCGTAAGACTTTCTTTTATTAAAAAAAAAAAAAAATCTTAACATGTTCCGGGAGATGGCCACACGAATGTTATTTTACTCTATAAAAAAAAATAATGGGAAAAAAGAAGAAAAATTTAATTTAAAAATGAAAGCTAGAGGCGGGGTGGATGAGCCTACTTAGGTAAAGGAGTCAGGAAGGCCTCACCAATGAGGTCAAATATCAGCCAAGGCCTGAAGAGAGACAAGCATCCAAGCCTGCGCCAAGCCTGCGCCAAGCCTGCGCCAAGCCTAAGGAGGGACATTCCGGGCAGAGGGGCCCAGATGCACAGGGACCCTGTGGAGGGACAGAACTGAATGTCTGTGTGGAACTGAGTGTGTGTGTAGAACTCAAAATGGCGGCCCATGGGGGAGAGCAAAAGCAGGGGAGGGGAAGGCAGCAGGTCGGCAGCACTAACGACAACTGGAGAAGTGGGGTGAACCACACAGGACCTTGGAGGCCAAGGTGAACCAAGATGGGAAGCGGCTGGAAGCGACTCGCTGCAATCACACTAAAAATAGAGATAAGCTGCTGTGTGGAGAATGGATTAGAGGGGCCAGAGGAGAAGGGAGACACCAAAGGGAGGCTGCTGCAGGGACCCTGGCCACAGAGGACAGTGGTCCGAGCTGAGGATTTTGAAAGGAAGGCTGGCAGCATTTATGGACAACTGGATCTCAGCACTGGGACAGGAGGACAGCTATTTCAGAAATCGCAGGAGATAACTCGGTGCTCGCCACTCTGTGCCGCCACTAGATACTGCTTGAGGACATGAAAATACACTCTGGGCCCCCAATCTATCTCATACAAGTGAGTGACTGAACAAACTTATCAAACTTGCAAGAGGAAATAAATATAAACTAACGACACTAAGTTAAACAGTGAGGAAGGTCAGGTTAAGCAGGTCAGGGAGATTGAGTTTTGAGGAAGATGGCACAGAAATTAGTGATGGAGGTGCCTGGGTGGCTCAGTGGGTTCAGCATCCAACTTCAGCGCAGGTCATGATCTCATAGTGTGTGGGTTCGAGCCCTGCGTCTGGCTCTGAGCTGCTGACTAGCTCAAAGCCTGGAGCCTGTCTTCAGATTCTGTCTCTCCCTCTTTCTCTGTCCCTCCCCTGCTCGCACTGACTCTCAAAAAATAAATAAAAAACATTAAAAAATTAAAAAAAAATTAGAGAGGTAGGTGGACAAAGGCCCAAAAAACAGAAGAAATGAAAAAGTTGAAACACAAATTAGAAAAGAATTTGGCCAACAGCATACAAATTGGCCTTATTAGACTACACTGTTGAGCATTCAAGCAAGAGAAAAATGTAGGAGGGGGTAAGACAGACTGTGAAGAGAGGCCAGGCAGGCCAACTTAAGGTGTTAAAGTTTTTAGCCAACATTTACTTAACGCTTCTTACGTATCAAACACTTGATCAAGGCATTAACAAAAATTATCTCATTTTATCCTCCTTCACTGGGTAGTTACCATTGCTAAAAATGAGGAAGCGGGGGACTCAAGGAGGTTAAGTGAGCAGTCAGTGGGTCCCTAGCTTGGAGAGAAGCAGAGCTGCGTTGCACTCGCCTGGGATTTACCCGGGACCCTAGTGGGCTACAGGTGGCGGGATGAAGGGTAAGAGCAGGGAGTGCAAGGCCCCTGGGCTTGGGCCTGGGCTACAGATCTGCAACTCAGGTGAGCTGTTTGATAAGTTACTTCTCTGTGCCTCACATCCCTCACCCGTCAATGGGGGAGAAGCACGACTTCTACCTGCAGCAATTCCGCTCCCCACCGTCACTGCATTCAAAAGGCACCAGCTGAGCCCATGATCGTCTCCACGTCCCAAAACGCAATGGACAATTTTCAAAACTACTGTCAGTCTCTTGGTGATAGTCATCCACCATCTGGAAAGCTCTTTACTGGCTTCCATGGCATCACGTGTTCCTCCTCCTCTCCTTCGCTGGTGGCTCTGCTACAGTCAACTTTTTAAGTCTATTCTCCTCCTCCAAGCCACGCCATGCTGGGAATCCCGGAAAACTGGGCCCTATGCCCACTTCTCTTACTATTCTTTCCTCTTCCAAAGTAATCTCCTCCATGCCGTGGCTAAATTTATCTCAACACACCAAGGGCTCCCACATTAAAACCTGCTACCTCAAAAGTAACATGCCCAAAATCAAACCACTCATCTTTCCCTCTCCCAGCCTCAGAGCCAGTCCTCTTCCACTGCTCGTCACCTTGAGAAGAGACAACCTGTCCATCTGCACGCACGAGTCAGCCGGGCGGGGGTACGAGCAGGAGCAGGAGCCAGAGCCGTCCCGGAGCTGTACTTGATGCTTTGCCCATCCTAAGCCCCACATGCAAGCTACCACCAGGCTTTGCTGATTTTTTCTTTTAGATCTCTGTCACGTCTGGATCTTTCCCTTTCCCTTTCCCCTGTCAGCCATCACACCAACCAAGCAACCACCATCACTTGCTTGGAATACTTCAGTAAGAGCCCACTAACTCGTTTCTCTCATATACTCCGAACACTCCAACTCATTCAGCACCAGGATCTTCTCAAAATGCAAATGGGAGCCAATCCCTCCATCCACACACAGGACCTGCTGACACCTCCCCCTCACTCAACGTGGCCTGCAAGGTAGGACTCCTGCCACGTCTCCAACCTCCCCTCCCATCGCTCTCCCCTCTCCGTCTACATGCCAGCTACAACAGCCTTCCCTCAGTTCTGCACCCTGGAATGCGTACCCCTATAATCCTTTAGTTGGTTAACATCAGCACACACTTTTCAGATCTCAGCTCCAGTACCACAGGCTCAGGGAACCTCAGATTCTTCTTCAGTCTAGGTGCTTGGACCCGGCAGAGGACCTCTGTTAGCAGCACTCAGAAATTCGCATTGCTTTTGTTAGCACTTATCTTCTAGAATGGCAGAACTGTTCATGTGACTGTTTGCTTAATGGCTCTCGTCCACCAGACTGAAAACTCCATGAAGACAAGGTCCTTGAATACTTAAACCTATCACTGTGTCCCCCCACAATGGCACCAGGCCCAACACCTATAGGGGCTTGGCAGCTTCCTCTGGGCTGTTATAAGAAACGATGGTATATTGCTAAGGTGCTTTGTAACTGTAGCATGTGGCAGGAATCGTCATCATCTGGCACCCTCTAACAAGTGAAAACACAGAAGCTCAGAATAACTGACTTGCTCAAAGCCATACAAAGCCAGCAAGAAGGGGGGTGGGCATCACACCCTTGGCTTCCGGTCCACAGTTTCTCTGGTGCATATTGTAGCTTTTTTGCATGGCTTCTGCCCCCACAGAAGACCTTTTCTCTTGTTTACTACTAAGGAATCACGAGTT
>JAESUZ010002762.1:0-150685 GCA_017311185.1 Proteles cristata cristata | reverse complement strand
CCCTTCTTCTCCCCCTTGTTCCTCTGTTAAGCTCCTCCTAATCCTCCTATACGTGCACACATATGATATTTGTCCTTCTCTGCCTGACTTATTTCGCTCAGCATAACACCCTCAAGGTCCATCCATGTTACTACACATGGCCAGATTTCATTGTTTCTCATTGCCATGTAGTATTCCATGGTATAGATAAACCACATCTTCTTGATCCATTCATCTCTTGATGGACACTTAGGCTCTTTCCATGTTTTAGCTATTGTGGAGAGTGCTGCTATGAACATTGGGGTACATGTGCTCCTCTGCATCAGCATTTCTGTATCCCTTGGGTAAATTCCTAGCAGTGCTATTGCTGGGTCATAGGGGAGTTCTATTGTTAGTTTCCTTAAGAAACTCCACACTGTTTCCCAGAGGGGCTGAACCAGTTTACATTCCCACCAACAGTGTAGGAGGGTGCCCGTTTCTCCACATCCTCGCCAGCATCTAGAGTTCTCTGGTTTGCTCATTTTAGCCACTCTGACTGGCGTGAGGTGGTATCTCAGTGTGGTTTTGATGTGTATTCCCCTGATGAGGAGGGATGCTGAACATCGTTTCATGTGTCTGTTGGCCATCTGGATGTCCTCTTTGGAGAAGTGTCTGTTCATATCTTCTGCCCATTTCTTCACTGGGTTGTTTTTTTTTTGGGCGTGTAGTTTGGTGAGTTCCTTATAGATTCTGGATATTAACGCTTTATCCGATATGTCATTTGCAACTATCTTTTCCCATTCCATTGGTTGCCTATTAGTTTTCTGGGTTGTTTCCTTTGCTGTGCAGAAGCTTTTAATCTTGATGACGTCCCAATCATTTATTTTTGCTCTTGATTCCATTGCTTTTGGAGATGTGTCAAGTAAGAAGTTGCTGCGGTGGAGGTCAAGGAGGTTGTTTCCTGATTTCTCCTCTAGGGTGTTAATAGTTTCCTGTCTCACGTTCAGGTCCTTTATCGATTTGGAGTTTATTTTTGTGCATGGTGTGAGAAAATGATCTAGTTTCATTCTTCTGCATGTTGCTGTCCAGTTCTCCCAACACCATCTGTTAAAAAGGCTGTCTTTTTTCCATTGGATATGCTTTCCTGCTTTGTCAAAGATCAGTTGGCTGTATACTTTTGGGTCCACATCTGAGTTCTCAATTCTGTTCCATTGGTCTATGTGTCTGTTTTTGTGCCAATTCCATACTGTCTTGATGATGACAGCTTTGTAGTACAGGCTAAAGTCTGGGATGGTGATACCTCCCGTTTTGGATTTATTTTTCAGTATTACTTTGGCTATTTGGGGTCTTTTGTGGTTCCATACAAATTTTTGGATAGTTTGTTCTAGTTTTGAGAAGATGCTGTCACAATTTTGATTGGAATTGCATTGAATGTGTAAAGTGCTTTAGGTAGTAATGACATCTTAACTATATTTATTCTTCCTATCCATGAGCATGGAATGTTTTTCCATTTCTTTGTGTCTTCTTCAATTTCCTTCATACGGTTTCTATAGTTTTCATCATACAGATCTCTTGTTTCCTTGGTTAGGTTTATTCCGAGGTATTTTATGGTTTTTTGTGCAATTGTGAATGGGAGCAGTTTCTTGATTTCTCTCTCTGTTGCTTCATTGTTGGTGTATAAAAATGCAACCGATTTCTGTACGTTGATTTTGTACCCTGCAACTTGGCTGAATTCTAGGATCAGTCCTAGTATGCTTCCGGTGAGTCTGTCCGGTTTTCTATGTAGAGTATCATGTCATCTGCAAAGAGGGAAAGTTTGACTTCCTCTTTGCCAATTCTGATGCCTTTGATTTCCTTTTGGTGTCTGATAGCTGATGCTAGGACTTCCAGCACTATGTTAAACAGCAGTGGTGAGAGTGGGCATCCCTGTCGTGTTCCTGATCTCAGGGGGAAAGCTCTGAGTTTTTCCCCGTTGAGGATGTTAGCTGAAGGCTTCTCATAGATGGCTTTGATGATGTTTAAGTAGGTTCCTTCTATCCCAACTTTCTCGAGAGTCTTTATTAAGAAGGGATGCTGTATTTTGTCAAATGCTTTTTCTGCATCTGTTGACAAGATCCTATGGTTTTTATCTTTTCTTTTATTGATATGATGTATCACATTGATTGATTTGCGAATATTGAACCAGCCCTGTAACCCAGGAATGAATCCCACTTGATCTTGGTGGATGATTCTTTTGATATGCTGCTGCATTCGATTTGCAAGGATCTTGTTGAGAATTTTTGCATCCGTATTCATCAAGGATATTGGCCTGTAGTTCTCTTTTTTTGCTGGATCTCTGTCTGGCTTGGGAATCAAAGTGATGCTGGCTTCATAAAATGAGTCCGGGAGTCTTCCTTCGCTTTCTATTTTTTGGAATAGCTTGAGAAGAATTGGGATTAATTCTGTTTTAAATGTCTGGTAGAATTCCCCAGGGGAGCCATCAGGTCCAGGGCTCTTATTTGTTGGGAGATTTTTGATCACTGATTCAATTTCTTCACTCATTCTGGGTCTGTTCAGGTTTTCTATTTCTTCCCATGTGAATTTTGGTAGTGAGTGTGTGTTTAGGAATTTGTCCATTTCTTCTAAGTTGTCCAATTTGTTGGCATATAATTTTTCATAGTATTCCTTGATCATTGCTTGTATTTCTGAGGGGTTGGTTGTAATCAGTCCATTTTCATTCATAATTTTGTCTATTTGGGTGCTCTCTCTTTTCTTTTGGATAAGTCTGGCTAGAGGGTTGTCAATTTTGTTTACTTTTTCAAAAACCAACTCTTGGTTTCATTGATCTGTTCAATTGTTTCCTTGGTCTCTATGTTGTTTATTTCTGCTCTAATTTTTACTATTTCTCTTCTTCTACTGGGTTTAGGGCGTTCTTGTTGCTCTGCCTCTAGTTCCTTTAGGTGAGCTGTTAGATTTTGGACTTATGCTTTTTCTAATCTCTTGAAATAGGCCTGGAGAGCAATGTACTTTCCTCTTAGGACTGCCTTTGCCGCATCCCATAGATTTTGAATTGTTGTGTTTTCATTTTCATTTGTTTCCATATATTTTTTTAATTTCATCTCTAATTGCCTGATTGGCCCATTCATTCTTTAGAAGGGTGTTCTTTAACCTCCATGTTTTTGGAAGGTTTTCCAGACTTCTTCCTGTAATTGATTTCAAGTTTCAAAGCATTGTGATCTGACAGTGTGCATGGTATGATCTCTATTCTTTTATATTTATTGAGGGCTGCTTTATGTCCCAGTATGTGATCTATCTTGGAGAATGTGCCATGCGCACTTGAGAAGAAAGTAAATTCCCTGGCCTCAGGGTGTAAAGTTCTAAATATATCCGTCAGGTCCATCTGGTCCAATGTGTCTTTCAAGTCCATTATTTCTTTAGTGATTTTCTGTCTGGTTGACCTATCCATTGCTGTAAGTGGAGCATTAAAGTCCCCTGCTATTAGCACATTCTTATCTCTAAGCTTGTTTCTGTTTGTGATTAATTGTTTTAGATATTTAGGTGCTCCCATATTCGGTGCGTAGACATTTATGATTGTGAGTTCTTCCTGATGGATGGACCCTGTAATTATTATGTAGTGCCCTTCTTCATCTCTTGTTATTGTCTTTAATTTAAAGTCCTGTTTGTCTGATATAAGTATCGCTACTCCGGCTTTCTTTTGATTTCCTGTAGCATGATATATATTTCTCCATCTCCTTACTTTTAATCTGAAGGTATCTTCCCGTCTAAAATGAGTTTCTTGTAGATAGCATATAGATGGATTTTGTTTTTTAGTCCATTCTGCTACCCTATGTCTTTCGATTTGAGCATTCAGCCCATTTACATTCAGTGTTATTATTGAAATATGTGGGCTTAAAGTCTTTTTGTCCTTTGTCGGGTTAAAAGGACATGTTTTTGGTGGTGTCTCTGGAATCTTTGTTCCTTGCAACCTTTCCTTCAGAGCGTCCCCCTCAGGATTTCTTGTAGGGCTGGCTTAGTGGTGACAAATTCTTTCAATTTCTTTTCATTTGGAAAGATTTTTATCTCTCCTTCTATTTTGAATGACAGGCTTGCTGGATAGAGGATTCTTGGCTGCATAATTTTTCTGTTCATCACATTGAAGATCTCCTGCCATTCGTTTCTTGCCTGCCAAGTTTCAGTAGATAGGTCTGTCACTACTCTGATAGGTTTCCCTTTGTACGTGAGGGCCCTTTTCTCCCCATCTGCTTTCAGAATTCTCTCTTTGTCCTTATATTTGCTATTTTTACTAGGATATGCCATGCAGAAGATCGATTTTAATTACATATGTGGGGAGTCCTCTGAGACCCTTGTATATCAACGTTTACTTCCTTCCCCAGGTTGGCGAAGTTCTCTGCTATAATTTGTTCCAGGACTCTTTCAGCACATTTCCCTCTCTCTTCCTCTTCTGGGATTCCTATGATATGGATATTGTTGCATTTAACCGTATCGCTGAGCTCTCGAACTCTTCTTTCCTGTTCCTGGATCAGTTTGTCTCTTTTTTTTTCAGCTTCTTGTTTTTCTATAATGGTGTCTTCGAAATCACATATTCTCCTTTCTGCCTCTTCAATCCGTGCATTGGAGGCCTCTAATTTATTATGTATCTCATTTATCACATTTTTTAATTCTTCATGCCTATTTTTATTTTCCATTCTGTCTGTAGCCAGTTTCTTTGATGTCCCCTATGTTTTTTTCAAACCCAGATATTAATTTTACCATTATTATTCTAAAATCTTGTTCAGTTATGCTGCTGATATCTGTTTTGTGCAGTTCATTAGCTGTCATTTCTTCTTGGGGTTTCTTTGGAGGAGAGCTCATTCGTTTCATCAATTTAGTTAGCTTTCTGGCTCTTGTTGGTTTTAAAGACCTGTTATGCTCTCTGTTTCTATGAGCGCTGCTATATCCAAGAAGACTCTTTGACTTTCCAGGGCCTATCCTTTTAGAGAGTGTTTTTTGAATGGTCTCTCTTGGTCTCTCTTGTTCGGACCTTGGTTATTTTATTTTCTTATTCGTAGTGATATTTGGGACTCTTCACCTTGTGTACTCTAGCTTGTTTCTTGAGGTAGCCCTGGAAAAGAAAACAGACAGACAAACACACAGGGAGCAGGAGCACACAAACGCACAGCCTAATTCAACTAACATGCAAAGCGAGAGGGAAAACGAAAAAGTTAAGAGAAAAGACGGAGGAGGGAGGGCAATAATAGGGAGTATAAAATACATAAAAGGGTCAAAAAGGGGAAAAGAAAAGGAAAAAAGAAGAAAACCGATGGACAAAGAACGGTTTAAAGCATATACCTGGATTTCCCAGCTACAGTTAAATAGCCATGTGTATGCAGTGCTGGTTGTAAAGCATAGAGAAAGAGAGAGAAGGCAGGGTGGGATGAGGCAAAATTGGAAATAGAATGAACAGGCAGAAAGGATAAGAACATTTTTTCAAAGAGGTAAAGGGTAGAATATGGTTGGATAGGTGAGAGAAGGGTGCTGGAATTATCCAGAGAAACTATATAGTCTGATTACTCCTGAGAGAAAGAGATGAAAATGTCGGTAGGTGTAGAATTTACATTTACAGAATGAACTCATTGTGAATGTTTAAGCAAGCTGGCAACCAGAGTTAATCTGGTCAGTGTTCTGGGGAAAAAAGAGAAAAAAGAGAAAGAAAAAGAAAAAAAGAGAAAAAAATATGGGAAAAAAAAAAGAAAAACAAAGGAAAAAAAAAGGAGGAGGGCAGCTGTCAGGCAGGGATGGGCGTGGCGAGATCCAATGCCTCAGGCGGGACTTCTGTCTTGGCGGTTGTGGGGAGGGGAGTGGCGGTGCTCCAGTCCCTTCTTGAACCAAGCGCTGCACCGCGCTTTTTTGGGCGTGTAAACTCCTTGTACCGGGGCCGCAGCTGAAGTTGGTTGCACTCTTCAACCCAGGCCAGTTCCAATCTCCAAATCCCAGTCCACGCGCCCCGCTGAAATTGCCTTACACACAGCTTCCCAGGCAACCCCCTCGGGCAATTCCAGGCCCCCTACGGAGCTCTGGGGGTGGAGTCAGAATCGCTGCTTCCTCCTCTGGGTCGGGCTGGCAAGCATGGGCGGGGGCTTGCCTGCAGGGTGCTCTGATCCTGAGCCCGCTGGAGTGAGGAAAACCGGGTCCCTCTATGGGTCGTCACCCGAAATACAAACTCACAGGCGAATTTCCGAGTTTTTAGTTCTTTGCCTTCCCTCTCGAGTTCCAGCCAGCCAGGAGCACAGATTCCCTGTGTCCACGCGGCTCTTTCAGGGGCTCCAGCGGCCCTGGAGCTACAATGGTGGCAGGCGCGCCTCCACTCTGAAGTCCAGCCGCCTGGAGCGGCACAAAGAAGCAGTCTGTGTGCTCAGGCCCCCCGGGACCAGTTGTCGCGAGGGGACCTGGTGTGCAGGTATTTGGCAAGTACGGTCTTCCTATGCACCGAGTGGAGGTTTTTCTGTTTCGGACTCTCTCCTTTTCCCCTCTCACTCCCCGTAGAGGGTAGAGGGGGATCGCCTCCCACCCTGTAGTCTCCGATCCCGGCCCGATTTTATCTTCCCCGGTTCGCACTCACAGTAAAAGGCTCTCTCAGTGGATTCTGCATCATTTTTCTCCCAATCTCTCAGGTATTGTAAGGTTTCCAATGGCTTCAGATCTTTTCTGTGATGTATGGGTGCGAGTGCAAGTACAGAGCTCCTTACTTCTCCGCCATCTTGCCCCCTCTTCCAGTGACTCTTCATTCTTTTGCTGCTATCCACCATCATTCGGTGGAATCAGAGACCAGCACATGTGTGTCATTTGTCATGTTTAACAAAATGTGAGCTATCAAGTTAAAGCTGATTTTTTAAAAAAAAATTTTAATATTTGATTTTGAGAGACAGTATGAGCAGGGGAAGGGCAGAAAGAGAGGGAGACACATAATCTAAAGCAGGCTCCAGGCTCTGAGCTGTCAGCACAGAGCCCAATGTGGGCCTTGAACTCATAAACTGCAAGATCATGACCTCAGCTGAAGTCGGACGCTTAACTGATGGAGCCACCCAGGTGCCCTAAGTTAAAGCTGATTTTTAAAAGAGTGATTGAAAATAAAAGCAGGCTACATAAACTTGTAAGAACAAAGAAGAAAACATATTAAGGAAACTGCATGAATTCATCATTATGGCTAACCTTTACATTTGAATTTAATATTCCAAGGAAGTAAATGGTAAAATAAATTTTACCTATTTCTTTAAAAAATTTTTTAAAGATTAAAAAAAAAAATTAATGTTTTTATTTATTTGTGAGATAGAGAGACAGCGTGAGCAGGGGCGGGTCAGAGAGACAGGGAGACACGGAATCTGAAACAGGCTCCAGGCTCTGAGCTAGCTGTCAGCACAGAGCCCGATGCCGGGCTTGAACCCACGAACTGTGAGATCATGACCTGAGCCGAAGTCACATGCTTAACCGAATGAGCCACACAGGCGCCCCTAAAATTTTGAGCTATAAATAAAATAGGGCTGGGGAGAAAGAGGGTTTATTAATGTTTTTCCTTGGCCTCATCAAGATATTAAAAACCATCAAGTTTGGGGATGCCTGAGTTGATTAAGCATCTGATTTCCACTCAGGTCCTGATCTCGTGGTTCATGAGTTCAAAACCTGCATCCAGCTCTGTGCTGAAAGCTCAGACCCTGGAGCCTGCTTTGGATTCTCTCTCTCCCCCTCCCCTCTCCCCCTCCCCCTCTCCCTCTCTCTCTTCCTCTCCCTCTCTCTCTCCCTCTCTCTCCCTCCCTCCCCCCTCCCTTACTTGTTTTCTGTCTCTCTTTTTCAAAATTAAATAAACATTTAAAAAATACATCAGGTTTTTAACTTGATGATAAGATCTTACTAGTGGTAACCTGAGAATATTCAGTCCCACGTGGATGGATGGGGGAAATTGCTTTATAATCCAACACCTGAAAATGCAGAGTTATACTCAAAGGGTTTTCTTCATTTGACATTTCAGAGAGTCTTGAGCACACTAGCACTTCCTAAAAGACTTTTAAGATGAAAATATACTGCATTTCACAAACTTACCTAACCCTGAATCATATTGTTCTTAAGAAAATTTTATGGGTCCACATGTTGACAAGGAAGACTTTGGGTTATGTTCCCGACAGATCTGAGGACCTAGAAGGCTACATCAGATGATATGATTATAGAAGATCACCTAAGCTGAAACTTATACAAACCAGATTATACCTGGCCAAATGGAAATTGAGAGTTGGCAGTGAGAAAAATGAAAATTCCAATATTTATAATCATGAGCCAGTGACAGCTGACAACCCATGAACTCCTCAGCCCCTATGAAAAGTGTGACCAGCACTTCAACATCACTAAGAGGTCAAGGTAGGCTAAAAGCCATCTTCTCCCAAATGCTCCTCTTTCTCATCATGTCTGTGTATCTATAGACAAGTCTATGTGAACATGGTGAAATCATTTTTGAAAATAAATTCAGTAAAGCATTCAAGTATTAAGTGTCAGCTATGCTTCAAGATGTGATTGCTTACCATCAGTTAATTTATCATCTGGAAAATGAAGTAAAGCTTGTGCGCAGAATATCTACAAAAGGAGACGGTGCATGAGTCATGCCGTGGCACAGGTTATGAAGTGAGAAACCTACGGAGAAACAGACACAGAGCAGCACAGCAGGGGTTCCCTATTAAACACGCATGGGTTAATTTGCACAGAGAAATGTGCCCTTTCCTAGGTTTCAACATGCAGAGTCTTCATTCCTGATAGAGGCATAATACGTCTATTTCTCTAATGCAGAAAACCAAGAGAGTGATTGCAAAGGCGAGGGGTGTCTGAGGGAGCAGAGGATGGTGGGTTTTGGCAAACCAGAGCAGCCTGCTGTGTGGAAATGCCATCCTTGTGCTGCCAGATGTTTTAGTCTTTCAAGAGAAACTTGAAATCAGCATTTCAGTATTAAAAGATTAACCTGCAAAATCATGTTAACACTCTGTGGGTACTGTATACATTGCAGCATTCTGCATAGACACAGGCCTGTTATGTGACGTACTTGGTAGATGTGCACGGATGTAAGGTAGACAACTTCAGAGGAGAGGGACGTGCTGTCCCTCATGGTGGCCATGCCAGAAACATACCACAGAGGATATTAAGAGTCACGCACTCATGGGGTGCCTGGGAGGCTCAGTCAGTGGAGCGTCTGACTTCTGCTCAGGTCATGATCTCATGGTTTGTGGATTCAAGCCACGCGTCAGGCTCTGTGCTGACACACAGTAGTCTGTTTCAGATTCTGTGTCTCCCTCTCTCTCTCCCTCTCTTTGCCCTTCTCCTGCTTGTGCTCTGCCTCTCTGTTTCTGAAAAATAAATAAATGTTAGAAACACTGAAAAAAAAAAGGACTCACTCACTCCTGCTGAAGCAAACAGTGGGCAGGATTTCAGCCAGGAAGCTTGTAAGAGATGAAAGAGTGACAGTAATCTGGATGCATGTGGCATCACGCCAAAAAAAAAGAATACCCAACGTTATGGAGGAAGAAAAATTTTTAAAAAATATGAAAATATTGTTCCCTAATGAGGTTGTATTTGGCATAATATTGAGATACTATTAAGTATCATGGCAACTACTAATTTGAGTCCCTTATAACATGCAGTCCCCACTGTGAGGGACTCGTGTAATTGCTACAGTAATGATTCTATAAGTTGGACGAGGGACAGATCACAGGATGGTGATGTGAGTATACAGGCATACGATAATAAAAGTTTCAGTTGGGTGGTGGCACTGGAAATTGAAGTTAAATAGCCATAAAATATTTCTGAAAATTAAAAAAAAAACAGCTTTTTTTCAACTTCTGTGCACACATCTCATTTTGTTTGCAAAAGTACTGTGGAAAGACTCCACGGGCCAGTGAAAATCAATAGAAACATTATAGTTTTGATTTTCCAGTGAAATCAGATACCTCTGAAACGTCTCTGCTGTTTTGACTTTTCACCTCATTTTTGCAGGTATGCAAAACATCATTTTCCCCATCAACTCTCTCTGTCTTCATCTGGAACTTATTACATCTGTGAGGAAGATGTCAGCAAATTTTAGGAGAGTGTATTATGTTTAAGTTTATGGATAAATTATTTCATTCGGTGTGGTCTTGTCTCTCTCTTCTCCTGAGACCCGGGCTCTAAATACCCCGAACGACGAAGCTTGAGAAACCACTTTTACATGGTGCTACCTTCCAGCCGCCGTCTCACCAGACCCCACTCCGCCATCATGAGCTTGACCTCTTTATTATTTGGTGTCAACTGACAGTATTAATCTCCCCAGCCAGGGCCCTCCTGCTGTCTCACGCCTTCGCCACGTGACTACGTGGGCCTGCTCTCACAAGGGGTGTTTACCAGTAGGCAGCAGCATAGTCGTCAGACTTGGAAATACGCTCACCATCTCTTCTTCCTGCTTGGCCCTTGCCACCAACATGAGAGCGTGCCTGCGTGGGAGACGCAAGGCGCACGTGGGTGGGAGCCGGCCCACCCTGGGTGCCCTGAGGCTCGCCTCTCCTCTCCCGCCAGAGAGCCAGCTGACTGCAGACTTGTGAAGGTTCTGTCTGCGAAGGCCCTCAGTCAAGTCCCACAGGACCCACAGATAGCCCTCAGGTCCGTGAGAAATAATGAACTAGGCTCTCACACGAAGGTGTAAGAGTGTCTGTTATGCAGCAATAGCTGCCTGCCGTAGCTTCTATGGGAATATGCCCATGCCTCCGAACTACCCTGGTCGTATCTTCCACACCACATTTTGCTGCAAGCTTCCCTCATTAGGACCATGAATCTCTGACCCACTGATTTCACCCTCCCAAAAAGTCCCCATGTCCTTCAAGGTGGCGTGGTCAAATTGAGCTCTTCTCCAGTCCTGTGCAGGACTTCAGGCAATCCACAGGCATCTTGGCCGCTCTGTTCTACTCAGACAGGCCTTGTCAGGAAGTCCCATGCATACCCAGCCCCAGGGCACATCTGGACCACATCAGTAACCTGTGCCCAGTTGAGGGGGTGAGGCGCCTCTGTTTCTGAGTCACCATAAATCTCTTGCCCTTCTTGGATTCCATTTGCTTCTGACATGCACCCAGAAGGTCATCATTCAGGAGGTTTTTAGAGACCGAATGTGGTCTATTCTGTTCTCCTGACTTTTCTGCATTCCCTTCCTTTGCCTAGTCTGGGTATAAACTATATAAGTCAGTTGTTGGCAGTATAAAGTTTATATTTCTGCTTTTATAAACCAAGGAGGTATATGGTCTATAAACCAAAGGTTTATAACCCAAGGTCTCATGACACATAAAACCTCTGGCTGTCCATTCCAGACTATTTTCAGTGACAGTTATGGAAGTTCTGTATAGGAGGAACAGGGGTAGCTAGCTGGGTAGAAAATAGCTAGAGCATACATTATTTATGGCATTTTCTGTCTTTGAACTACTTTTTGCCTACATATACCTTTACTTTTATTGAGGTAAAATTGGTATATAACATTAACATGACATTAATTTCAGGTATACAATATAATAATTCGATATTTGTATACACTATAAAACAATCACTACAGTAAGTCTAAGTACCATCCATCACAACATAATTGACCACCTTCACCCATTTTTCCCACTCTCCAACCCCCTTTCCCTCTGATAACCATCATTCTGTCCTCAGAATCTATGAGTTTTGTTTTGTTGTGTTTTGTGTGTGTGTGTGTGTGTTTTAGATTCCACATATAGGTGAAATCATACAGTATTTGTCTTTCTCTGTCTGACTTATTTCATTTGGTATAATACCCTCATCCGTGAATACCAAGTTCATCCATGGTGTTGCAAATGGCAAGAATTCTTCCTTTTTATGGTTGGGTAACCTTCCATATTATATATATTCCACGTCTTCATAATCCACTCAACTATCAATAGACACTTGGTTTTCTCCATATCTTGGCTATTATAAATAATACCACAATTAACATATATATTTTTGAATTTTTTTGAGATATTCCCAGAAATGGAATAGCCGAATCACATAGTAGTTCTATTTTTAACTTAAAAAAAAAAAAAAAAAACTTATACAGGGGCGCCTGGGTGGCTTAGTCGGTTAAGCGTCCGACTTTCGCTTAGGTCATGATCTCGCGGTTCGTGGGTTCGAGCCCCGCGTCGGGCTCTGTGCTGACTGCCAGCTCAGAGCCTGGAGCCTGTTTCAGTCTGTGACTCCCTCTCTCTCTGACCCTCCCCTGCTCACGCTGTCTCTCTCTCTCTCTAGAAATAAATAAAACATTTAAAAAAAATTTAAAAAAATAAAAAAAAACTTATACTTCATTTATTTTTGAGACAGAGAGAGACAGAGCATGAGTGGGGGAGGGGCAGAGAGAGAGGGAGACACAGAATCTGAAACAGGCTCCAGGCTTTTAGCTGTCGGCACAGAACTTGATGCAGAGCTCAAACCCACAAACTGTGAGATCATGAGCCTGCACTGAAGTTGAATGCTTAACCAACTGAGCCACCCAGGCATCCCTCTTTTCAACTTTCTGAGGCACCTCCATGCATTTCTTCAGAGTGGCTGCACCAGTTTGCATTCCCACCAGCAGTGCATTAGGGTCCCCCTTCTCCACATCCTTGCCAACACTTATTTGTTGGTTTAATAACAGCAGTTTTAACAGAGAGTTCTCCCAGTGGCTTTGATTTGCCTTTTCCTGATGATGAGTGAGGTTAAACATCTTTTAATGTGTCAACTTTTCATTTTCTTTGGAAAATGTCTATTCAGAGTCTCCACCCACTTTTTAATTTGACTTTTTAAGTATTGAGTTCTTCATATATTTTGGATATTAGCACTTATCAGATGTGCAATTGGCCAATATCTTCTCCCATTCAGTAGGTCATTTTTTTGTGTGCAGAAGCTTTTTAGTTTGTTGTAGTCACAGCAGTTTATTTTGGCTTTTATTGCCTTTGCTCATAGAGTCAGATCCAAATATTCAAAGCTAAGACTGATGTCATGGAGCTTAAGCCTCTGTATTCTGCTAGGAGTTTTGTGGTTTCAGGTCTAATTCATTTGAGTTAAGTTTTTTGTTTGTTGTGAGACTGTTGTCCAAATTTACTTTTTCTTGTAGCTCTTTAGTTTTTTAATGACATTTGTAAAAGATACTGCCTTGTCCTTACTGTATATTCTTGGCCCCTTTGTCATAAATTAATTAACCATATACATGCGGGTTTGTTTCTGGGCTCTATTCTGCCTCAGTCACTGATGTGTCTTTTTTTTTAATGCAGCACTGTGCTATTTTGATTATTGCAGCTTTGTAATGTAGTTTTAAGTCAGTAAGTGTTATGCATCCAGCTTTATTTTTCTTCCTTCAGACTGCTTTGGTTAATCAGGGTCTCTTAGTGGTTCCACATATATTTTAGAATTATTTGTTCTAGTTCTGTGAAAAATGCTATTGGAATTTTTGAATTTGGGAAAGGATTGCATTGAATCTGTGGACTGCTATGTGTAGTATGGACATTTTAACATTATTAATTCTTCCAACTTATGAACATGGAATATATCTTTCAGTTTATTTGTGTCTTCAGTTTTTTTCCATAATGTCTTATAATTTTCAGTGTACACGTCTTTGACCCCCATCATTAATTAGTAATTAATAAGTTATTCATAGCTATTTTATTCTTTTCTTGCCTAATTGTATCAAAAGATACAGTTATAGATGGTACTCTTTTCTTTCTTTAAAATTTTTTTTAAATATTTATTTATTTTTGAGAGAGAGAAAGAGAGAAACAGAGCATGAGCAAGAGGGCAGCAGAGAGAGAGGGAGACACAGAATCTGAAGCAGGCTCCAGGCTCCAAGCTGTCAGCACAGAGCCCAATATGGGGCTCAAATTCAGGAACTGTGAAACCATGGCCTGTGCCTAAGTCAGTCAACTGACTGAGCCATCCAGGTGCCCCAGATAGGACTGTTTTCTTAAGTTTTTTCTCTTGGCTCATTATCAGTGTATAGTAACACAAAAGACTTCTGCATATTGATACTGTATTATGTACCTTTACTGAATTATTTTGTTAGTTCCAGCAACCTAACTTTACAACTAAAGGAAACTAGAAAAACAAGAAAAAATTGAAAGTTAGTAGAAAGAAGGAATAACAAAGATTACAGTGGATATCAGTGAAATAGAGACAAAAAAATCAATAAAACTGAGAGATGGTTCTTTGAAAAGGTAAAGAAATTTGATGAACCTTTAGCTAGATTCACCAAAATGAGGGTGGCTCAAATAAATAAAATTAGAAATGAAAGAGGAGATATTACAACTGATAACGCACAAACACCAAGGATCACAAGAGTACTCTGAACAATTATATCCCAAGAAATTGGACAACATAGAATAAATGGATAATTCCTTAGAGATATAGAATCTTATAGGACTGAATCATGAAGAAATAGAAAATCTGAATAGACCAATTATTAATAAGGATGATGAGACAGTAATCAAAAACATCCAACAAATAAAATACAGACCAGATGGCTTCAATAGTAAATCTACCACACATTTAAAGAAGATTAAATACCTATCCTTCTCAAACGCTTTGAAAAAACTGAAGAGGAGCGAATTCTTCTGGATTCATTTTATAAGGCCATCATTATCTTGATACCAAAATTAGAACAGGCCATGACACACAAAAAGAAAACTATAGGCCTATGCAAGCCTATATAGAGATAGATTCAAAATGAGATAGATTCAGATGAGATAGATTCAATAGGATAGATTAAAAACTCTTCGGTAAAACATTAGCAAACTGAATTCAATAGTACATTAAAAGGATCAAATGTATTTGATTCCAGGGATGCAAGGATGGTTCAATATCAACACATTAACGAGTATGACACACCACAGTAACAAAATGAAAGTAGCAAATCTTAGGATCGTCTCAATAGATGATGTAAAAGCACTTGACAAAATTTTAGAAACTAAAGTCCTCTTACTAGCACACTCCATATGTTTGAAAACCAGTCAAAACACAGCTAGAAAGAAATAAAAGAACCCAATAAATGTAAGGTGTGATCTATAAAAATCCCTTCAACTTAGAAAATGGGCTTCTTGATGGCATCAAGAGAAGTTTTGAAGATATCATGCTTACTGTTGATGTCTAATTCGAGAACAAACAAACATGCACAAGATTCATCATGCTAATTGGTTTGGTATGAGTTTTCTCTTTATAACATGAGCAAGAATTTGTGTAGTACCTTGTGTATAGTTCCTTGAAAAATGTCTGACACATGACTGAATGTTCAGAACTAGTAAGTGAAAAATCTCATTGAGAATTTGTCATTTTATGATACTTTGTTCCTGTTGATAATCATGCTTCCTGAGATCATTAACTTTAACTGTGCTCGAGGAATCTAATTACAGAAAAAAATAAGCTAGAACTTATTTCTAGCATTTTTGAGAGAATCTTTAGAAGAGTAAGTTTTCCTTACTAATTTAATATTACTTATTACTTATGTTAGTCATAAACCACTTTATTGCAAAATTGCCAAGAAATGGATATATTGTCATTCAGTTGTAAATATAAGTAACAATAAAATACATATTTAAAAATATAAAAACGAGCAAAAGATATCGATAAATTAATGAGCACTTCTCCAAAGAAGATAACCAATGGGTAACAATATAAGAAATGTTGTCAAGCTTGATTAGTCATCAGGGGTAGGGGTATTTGAAATGAAAATACGTAACCACTAGAATGGCTAAAAAATAAAATAGAATTTTAGGGGCGCCCGGGTGGCTTAGTCGGTTAAGCGTCCGACTTTCACTCAGGTCATGATCTCGCGGTTCGTGGGTTCGAGCCCCGCGTCGGGCTCTGTGCTGACTGCCAGCTCAGAGCCTGGAGCCGGTTTCAGAGTCTGTCACTCCCTCTCTCTCTTACCCTCCCCTGCTCATGCTGTTTCTCTCTCTCTCCTAGAAATAAAACATTTAAAAAAAATAAAATAAAATAGAATTTTAAAAACTCAGTTCTGTGTAGAATACTGAGAACTGGAACCTCTTATATACTGCTCCCAGAATCCAAAGTAGTTCAGTGTGACTCAATGTGAACTGGGGAATTAGCAGTACTGGGAACCTATAGCTACAGATAAAACTGATGGCCCAGGAATCCCATGACTTTGTCAAAAAAAAAGTGCCTATCTGTGCTTTCCAAAACATAGCAGCTCTGTTTCCAGTGGCCAAGCCTTGGAAACTGCAGAAGGCCAGTCAAGAGGATCCATAAATAAACTGTGAGGTATTCACAGAATGCAATACCGTGCAGTGATTAAGAATGAATTGACTACAGGCGCGCCTGGGTTGCTTAGTCAGTTAAGCGTCCGACTTCGGGTCAGGTCATAATGGTATGGTTCATGGGTTCCAGCCCTGTGTTAGGCTTTGTGCTAACAGCCATCTCAGAGCTTGGAGCTTGCTTCGGATTCTGTGTCTCCCTCTCTCTCTGACCCTCCTCTGCTCACACTGTCTCTTTCTCTCTCTCTCAGAAATAAATTAAAAAAAAAAAAAAAAAAAGAATGAATTGGCTACAGGGGTACCTGGGTAGCTCAGTCAGTTAAGTGTCTAACTTTGGGTCAGGTCATAATGGCATGGTTTGTGGGTTCTAGCCCCCACGTCAGGCTCTGTGCTGACAGCTCAGAGCCTGGAGCCTCCTTCGAATTCTGTGACTCCATCTCTCTCTGTCTCTCTCCTACTCACTTGCTCTTGCTCTCAGTCTCTCTCTCAAAAATAAACAAACATTAAAAAATGTTTTTAAAGTTTCACCTTTATAAAAAACAAGAATGAATTGGCCACAGTATTCTGCAATATAATCTCACTGACATACTATTGAATGAAAGGAGCCAGTCACAAAATTTATGTACTCATCTTAGACCAACATGAAGTTCAAAAAATTGCAAGACTAACCATGATTAAAAATCAGGATATTGGTTACTCTTTAGAGAAGTAAACTAGTAGGGAACACAAAAAGATGCTACTGTCATGCTGAAGAATGTCTAGTACCTGATTTGGGTGCTGATTCAGCAGGTGTTTGTTTTGTATCTGTTCATCAACCTGCATAATTTTATATTTATGACATACACAGATATGTGGCTCTCAGGGTGAAGGAGCCTTTAACATTGAGTTTTTAACAAAAATGTTTAAACATAGGGGTTTCCTATTTCAAAATCTGTATTTCTTTTTTTTTTTTAATTTGTGTAGCATTTAATTTATTTCTGAGAGAGAGAGAGACAGCATGAGCAGGAGAGGGACAGAATCTGAAACAGGCTCCAGGCTCTGAGCTAGCTGTCAGCACAGAGCCCGACGCGGGGCTTAAACCCATGAACCATGAGATCATGACCTGAGCCGAAGTCGGACGCTCAACCGACTGAGTCACCCAGGCGCCCCTCAAAATATGTATTTCTGGCCTCTCTTGTAATATTAGGTTTTCAAACAGACTTCGGTCCATTATTTTCTCACAGTGAGGAGACGTTGGGTATGAATAAACATGGGATTTACACACCGCTTTAGAAGGGAATTCAAAGTAATCTTTAGGGTTCCTTTATTAATTATTCAAAATTGATACTGAGTACAAGTTGAATTTATCATTTTTATTTTTATTGAGTAGGAAAACATTTCTCTAATAATGTTTTAAAGTAAGAAAAGCAAAATTTAGAATTTTATGTTGCAGGGAAAACGGGTTTGAGAGGATATTGCTTGTTTAAAGTTTTTTTTTAATGTTTATTTGGGGGGGAGGAGTGGGGGAGGAGTAAAGACAGAGGGAGAGAGAGAAAATCCCAGAAGGGCTCCACACTGTCAGTGTAGATCTGGTCGCAGGGCTGGAACTCATGAACCTTGATCACAGCCTGAGCTGAAATCAAGAGTCAGATACTTAACCAACCGACTGAACCACGCAGTCACCCCAAACTCATCAACTTTTTAATCCAGTGTTTTCACATGAAAACACAATCCATGTGCGAGGAAGCCCATGGCAGTGATGACCCACATGGACCCCGGAGGTGGCTGCAGCTGTGACTGGTTGTCACCGACGCCTGGCCGCGTGTCTGCCCTGTGGCTTTGCAGTGACACGTGCCTCGTGGGGGGCGTGCACACTGGCTCTGTGCCCACGAATGTGATGTAGAACTTTCAGAGCAAGAGGGGTGGAGGACCGCCACTCGACCAACCTGCAAGCACAGGAAGGAAGGGGAGAGGCACTCTGCAACATGCTCATGTCACAACCTCCTCACAATCTGCCCACACGAAAAGAGACCCTCTTTGTTATATATCGTCTAGAACAAGTGAGAAAGACACGTGTCCACAGAAGTGCCAACAAAATAAATGTTTGCGTTAGTCTGAGCAATAGTGTCCCTTTCTATCCCTCAGTTACTTTGTATAAAAACATATTTCTGCAGGGTTCAGACTCGGACTCCTAACTGTTGTCTCCTTTGTTTTGGAATCAGGAAGATGTCAGGTGTCTGCGCTGTGGGCGGCTTCGTCTTAGACCTTAAAGAAGGGTAATCTTAGACCGGCACAGGATGGGAGGCTCCTGAGCTCTGACTAATTTGGTCAAGAACTGTTAACCATGTGCTGTGTTATGATACAGGCCACTTGGACATGGTCACATGCAAAATTCAAGATGCTTTTTCAGCAGTGATCGACAAGCAGGGACCAAAGACAGATCCCTTTGTCTCTGAACGCCGTCTAGGTTAGTGAACTTGTTCTTTGATGGCCGGTTCCTTCTATCGCGCAGCCCGTAGAGTTTGCTCAGAGCCACTGAGCACAGAGTGAATAATCCTGGGGCTCCTGTAGGCCTTTACGCCACCTGTCACTTGTTTGCCTCTGATCCTCCGCTGCTTTTGCGTTATCTGGGAGAAGAATGGATCCACACTGCTGCTGTAATGCACAGAAGAGGTTTTCCTTCCATGGACCCCTTTCTCTAGATTCCAGCAAGGAGAAAAATAAACAATTTTTCCTGAGGGCAAAGCTCACCCTCAAAGTAAAAGCTGCTACTTCACCAGCAAGAACGGTGAAAACCTGTGGCTGCAGAGATATTTACCATTGCAGAGCTCAGAAACAGCAGTTTGTTGGTTGGCGTTGATTGACATGTGGGGAAAATAGGAGCCTGGCGTGTGTAGCGCATTCAGATTTAAACTCAATCAGAACAAAGCAACACTGGCCTCTCCAAAGGTCATTCTATGTTGATTACCTTTGGAGGGTCCTTCTGAATCGTTAGAAATCCCATCTGGTACCAGCGCTTTACCTTTATTTTGGACCCGTCTCTTGGGAAGGAAAAGGCTCTGAGTGGAGAGCATCTCGCTGATCGCCGGGTTAGCAGGAGAAAATGACTCAGGATGCCTCCAGTTTCCCATTATCCTGTGAATATAGCAATAAAAACTTACTTATTGAGAATTTTTTCACAGTATAGTGTCAAATGGGAATGCACTTTAGATGTATTTCCTCAGAAAGTTAAAGTACTGGAAAAACAATATTTAAGCGTTTGCAATCAGAAAATGAGCATGGCAGTCTCAATTCTGCATTTAATAATCACTCAGATAAATTACAAAATAATTTTTCCATCCATAGGGACTTGTTAAAATTAAATATACGTTGTATGAAAAATGCTGAGATACTTATAAAAAGCTATAGAAATATTACTTCCTTTTTAATTTAATATTTAGAAGGAAGAGGGTAAACGGCCTACTTTTGAGTTTTATGCTGGGGTCAATGAGTCCTGTCTTCCTGTGATGTGGAAATCGCATCTTCTTCTGTGCCTCACTTTCAGCCTCAGCCTTCTTGAGTCTAACTCCCCCTCCAGGCAGTTCTCTTGGATTGGATCTAAAACAAAAATGGTCAGGATAAATAGAGACCATTTTAATACCTTTAGAAATTTGATCATTTAAAGCAAAGCCGATTGGTGGTAGAGTATGGGGTTGCAGCATATGTGGAGGGAAACTTCATGCAAGGAACGTAGAAGACACATTCAGGAGATGGGAAGCACACAGCCGTCCGCGCCTTACGCGAGAGGCGGCTCAGCGAGTACCCTGTCTCCCACCCGCCCCTCGTAGCCTCTCTGGTAGCGTGAGCCCCAGCTGAACGTCGGCTGGCTCATCTGGAGGGGAGGCTGTAGCTATACTCTGCTCACCCACGGGTTCACCTCCTCGGGGTGGGGCGGTGCTAAGATCAGCACATGCTCTCTCTTCTACGGGATTCTTCTGGAGCTGCTCTGACCCCTGCAGTGGTGAGTGCGTGTCAGCCCCATGAGCCCAGTGCCGGCTTCGGGGGGACGTGAGTGCAGCTGACCGTGGCAGACAGCACTCAGGCGGCTCCAGCCCCTTGTGGGCCCCAGCGTGCCCCGTTCCCTCCCCAGCTGCCCCGCGTCTCATCTTCCTGTCCGTGTGCCCCGTGGGTACCAAGCTCCAGCCTCCCGTGGGTACCAAGCTCCAGCCTCCATCCCAAGGGCACCCACCTGTCCGTTCGCCCCACTGCAGTCAGATCCCTGCACACGTACGGGCAGACTCACGCGGCGACTGGTGCGCATGCGCACACGTGCTCCCATTCCTGTTCTGTGGATCTGTGCAGACCTATCTACAAATATTGAAAATTGATTTTAATACTGTTATTTTTTTAAATTTTTTTATATATTTTTTAAAATTTTTCTTTATTTCTTGGAAAGAGAGAGACAGCGTGAGCAGGGGAGGGTCATAGAGAGAGGGAGTCACAGACTGAAACAGGCTCCAGGCTCCGAGCTGGCAGCCAGCACAGAGCCCGACGCGGGGCTCGAACCCACGGACCGCGAGATCATGACCTAAGCGAAAGTCGGACACTTAACCGACTAAGCCACCCAGGCGCCCCTAATACTGTTATTTTAACTTTTTATTTAAAGTGTTTCATTGCTCTTCATTTATATTTTATATTTCTCATTTCCCATATTGTGACCAATGCTGTGGAGAAAATATGTGCACAGTCAGCCACATGGCCTATCTTTCATTGCTTCCTCTGGAGCACTGGTCAGGGGTATTTTTATTCCACGTGGGTTTCTGTCCAGTCAATGCCTTATGCAGGCCACACACCCCATAAGCCCTCCAGTGCACGGTCTGGACAGCGATGCTTAGTAATGGCCGCTTGTTTTCACAACAGGCTGTGAAGCACTGTTTTCAGTGAGGCATCATGATAGGTGATGGATGACGATGGTGTTTAAATCAAATACTCTGTACTGAGTTTTTAATTTTTTTTTTTTATGTTTTATTTATTTCTAGGAGAGAGAGAGACAGCATGAGCAGGGGAGGGTCAGAGAGAGAGGGAGTCACAGACTGAAACAGGCTCCAGGCTCTGAGCTGGCAGTCAGCACAGAGCCCGATGCAGGGCTCGAACCCACGACCCGCGAGATCATGACCTAAGCGAAAGTCCGACGCTTAACCGACTAAGCCACCCAGGCGCCCCTCTGTACTCAGTTTTTAAGGTTTGATTGCTCACTGTATGACTATGTGATTACGGTAGTCTAGTCATTTGGACGATGCGGCTACTGTCATAACTGACTTAGGCCCCAGAAGGTGAGGCAGGGAGCACAGAGGGCTTGTCCACAGTCTCTGAAGTGCTCACAGGAGAGCCTGAGAGTGGGACAGAGCCCTGCCTTCCTGTTTCAGACCATTGTCCATGAAGGTTGAATGCCATTCTTTTCATGTCAGCTTTGGCTTTGGGGGAGACTGTGTGCTTTTTAATCTGATTATCTGTGAAATTATATTCATGATTGAGTAATGATGAAGGCATCTTCTCTCTGTGTATCTTTGACATACTCAGTGATGCACTCCATAGAGACCGAGATGGTTGTTTGGAGTTCAAAGATGGCTTTGCAGCCTGCAGATTGAAGCTTGCTAGCTCCCCAAGGTATGTGGCTTTCCGTTCCCTTTTCTGAAATCTAAAACATATTTCCCTAAGTTCGGCAATTCTGTTTTCATATTATTTGTATGAGGAACTTTTTTTTTTTTTTTTGGTCTCCAACAATCAGTTGTATAGAATTAGGTAGTCGCCTTCCACATTCTAAGTTTTAAAAATGGAATTGCTTTGAGACTGATATTTCTACTGTTTTTTATTAGTATGATACATTTTCAATGTGTTCAACTTTTTTTAACAAGGTCAGCAGTCAAAGGTTTCTGTGAGCTGTAAAGGCGTGGATGTGTAGTAATTCTTCTCAAAGTTCAGAAACGTTATCTGGTTGCCCATGATAACTTCACTTCTGAATATTAGGCCCAAGAGAAAGAGAAGCCTGTGGTGTGACTCATGCAGAACCCTTTTCCAGGTTACTTTGTAGATCACCACACTTAGCCCTGTCTTTCTTACCCCAGCTTTATTGTACGGCTCTGGTTTTCACTTTGCAGTATAAAAGTCTCTATCTGTAAACATTACTAAGAGTGGAATTTGCATTAATCAGTCAGTTGTCACCATCACACAAAGCTGGATTATCCAGAGCATTCATTTAAAACTAAGTAGCCCATGTGTGTCCTTTATGTGGATGGGGAAATACCTGTGCAATGGTTTTTATATTCGATGAAGGGACTTTAAGTGTTTTACAAATACTAATCCTTTTAACACCTCAGAGATAAGGATTATAAATGATGCCCACCTAAAGAGACTCTAACAGATGGTGCGTGAGTTTCTCAGGGTGTCAGGGTGTGAAGCCAAGACTTCGGATACGTTTTCTGGGATCATAGCTTATCAGCGGCTCTGAATAAGAGGCGGCTGTGCCTCTCGGTAGCCATTAGCCACCAAAATATCATTCTGAACTTTTAGTATTAAAACTACAACAGCCTGTGTTTTCTTGAATAAAGGTGGACAATGTGTAAGGCCATTGTTTCTACAAATTTTTACTTAAAGAAGAATAAATAAGTTATCTAAATGTCGAGTTTAGAGGGGTTTCTTTTAATTGTTTTCATTATTCATCTTAAGAAACTTCTGATGTATTTATTCTGTTGATTTGATAGGCAGGTAAGTCAATGGTGGGAGATGTTAAATACCTTCTGGTGGGTCCTGTTGGCGCGTGGCTGATGGGCTATCCACGGCAGACTCTTCTGCGCCAGCATATCTCTGCTTCTCACTCCATCATTCTGTCACCTTGGGGACAATGTTTAGTATAACAGAAGCTCAAAGCATTCAGTATTTGTGCTTTATTTACTAGTACCCTATCTCATTTCTGCGTTGACGCTCAGGGGATAGTCCATCTTCCCCCAGATTGTTCAGCTTACAGTGAGTAGGCATAAGTGTTCACACTTCCAAATTTAAGTGCCACAAATATTTCTGCTGATTCTTCTTCCAGGAAACTAAAATTTAAAGCAAACATTGGTGCAGCAACACAGCATTTATCCAGAATTAGGTTGTTTTACTAATTTATCTGATGAAACAGAGGAGTATACAATCAAAAAGCTTCTGAGTACCAAGATGTACATCACAACCAGCTGCAACACATATTAATTGTAGGAATTTTAGATATGTCAGTGATAAAAAGAGACACCACACCATCAGGACTGTACCACAAATGCTGACATGTAAGAGTTAAGTGTAAACTGAAAGAAAATGCTGTATAAAGTAGACTCAGTCAGTCTGAAATTACAATAACCCATGGTCATTCATAAAAGAAATTCATTTCCATCAATAGGAGGTATGGCCCAAATTTTTTAATAGCACAACATAATAATGAAAATTGTAAATGATGACCAGGGTTTAAGTCAATCATAAAAACTGTTAGCAGTTTCTAAAAGGCAGTGATGTAGAGAAGTTCATACTCTGAACTTTCTGGATATTCAAGAAATATCACAAGAGTTTTGCTGGGTACAAATGTATGTAATATGTAGCTTAGAAATTTATTAAATTTTAAATAATTGTATATTCAATTTAGACTTTTATTTTTGTGATGAACTTATAAGCTATTGGATTTGAATATTAAATATAAATTAAGATTTCCTCCTGTAGTAATTTACATTACTTTCTCAATTCATTTGTATGTTGGAGGCAACATTCATTTGTAAAAAAGTAAAGATTGCAATAATTCTAATGTTCATATAATAAAAATCCAGCTGAATTTAATTTCCTATTGACTTAGCTAAGCAGAGATTTTTTTTTCTTTCTCTTTTTATTTTGGTTTTGACATTATTAGAAATTTAGAGACATCAGTTTACAGTATTAAAGTGAATTTAACATTTTCTTGATTATGAAAGAATGCATTTCCTAAAGAGTATCAACTATCATTGCCTGCTACTTCAGCTGGGGAGGTAGAACAGATAGATGGAAATGAATATGTGCGCTCCCAGACGTCGTCTACAGACTAAGGGCTGTAAAATCAGGACAGTGTAGACGAACCTCAAGTAATACCCTCATGGGAGCGTGGGACACACAGGGTGCAGGGGAGCCAGGCCAACCTCAGTCGGGGGAGGGGGGGTAGGTCAGCTCTGGCGACTTGTTGCCCTGTGGAAACTGTGGTGCCAGAACTTTCACTTCTTATCAAGAGAAACTACAGTTTTTATAAACCTGTATGAATATAAATATATACACATACAGGTACATACAGGTATATAAAAATAAATACATATATACTTACATATGTATATTCTCATATATATTTCACATTCAATTTAGACTTTACATTGAGTGATTAACTTAAGAAAAGTATTGAATTTAAATATTAAATTTAAAAATAAGATTCATTATATATAAATGTATTTTTGAAGTATGTATATGTATAACATATATATGATTTCATGTGAAATCCCATTTTGAAACACATTGCAATACAAAAACAGTGTAAGGTAAACAAAACCTTCATTCTTACAAGATGTTGTTTATAACACATTATGTTGCAAATTCTGCTCTAAAAATGTGCAGACAAGAGGAGCATGTATCAGCTAATTTTGCTGTGATTTTTCTTTTTCAATAATTTATTATGAAGTGTTCCAGGCTGGGGTTAAGTAACACTTTTTGCTATAAAATTTAAACAAGCCTATGAAGTTGACTTGTCACACATTTGCATAGAGAACCCCCTCCACATAGCTACATGCATCCTGATTCTTTCTGATGCCTGCCTGCCTCACTGAATTTACTCTAGGGTGAGCTCTAAGCATAATGTCGAAGTGATTCGTAACTTCATTATGCACATGACTTCTATTTTCCTCTTCCAGAGTCGTACACTCTCAGTACCAGGATATAGTATGATCTATTTCCTACCACCTCTCTTTTCTTTTCTTCTCTTGCAAGAAAACAGTAACAAAAGCCCAGAATAGGATTTGAGGGGAAAAACAAAACCCAAAAAAACACCTAAGTAAGTGAATCAGGGCCCTAAAGAATTCATACAAATGTAGTTATTGTTACAATTTGCTATTAATTTTGAAGATAATCACATTATCACAAAGCAAAGAAATTTGTCCAGGTTGATGATAAAAAGCTGTGATAAAATGATGATAAGAAATTATTGTATTTAAATAAAAACTATAATCGTATGTAGATCTGCTCAGATAGAAGCATAAATTACCGTAGTCTGTGGGTAAAAGCCAAACAAATGATACCACTTGGTAGGCATGGAAGTAGAGGAACAATTTGAAGTGCTGTGCTGGGTTGGCCTGGTTGGTGAGAGAAAAAAGAAGAGATTTTCATGGTTTGCTAATGGCAACAAGAAAGAAATAAAATTATACAATACTTAATGTAACCAGGATCACAAGGCTTATAATAATTCAGATCCAGTTCAATGGCACTTCGATATTGGCCCCATTTGGGAGTCTGGCAGACTGTTGTACACCTGACAACGTATCAAAGGGTCTGGAGTCAAGAGCATGTGTCTTGAGTGGGGATCACGTGGAACTTGGATCATCAAGAGCTTTTTGGGAATTACACGACTGTTATTCTTTCAATGATTTTTTAAAAAATTAATCGGTGTAAGTAAAGGAAGTATGTTTGTGGATCCATCTTGCCACACTTACCAGGACATACTGGATTCTATACTTTCCGGGGACTCCGTGGTGGCCTTGATGGACAGCCGGCCATAGCAGTGATGCCGCACCCACTTCCTGTAAGAAAGTACTAAGGTTGTTATGGTGATAACGCAGTTACTAATTTATTATCTAATTTATGAAAAGGGAAGGAGAATCCTACAATTCTTACTTAGTCACAGATAGGTTGAGAAAATTTTAAATAACTATAAATGTTAATATGAACACAGAGGTTGAGGTTGAAAGCAAGACTTGCTGAACAACTCAACATCCATAATTTACAAGACAAAATTGTGTATAACATGCCGTTATTGCACACTGACATTTTCTCTAGCGCTATGTCAAGTCTTAAAGGGTATTGGAACCAAACTTTGCTACCCTTACCCAAAGCGAGAACACTAAAATACTAACAGTCAGGTGGGTCAAAGATTTGGGGAAAACTGAGTCTCACGTACACAAGGTGTCTTCTTTGACCTCAGACCTTACCATTCTCCAGTATATCATTGAAGAATTCATTCTTTTCAATTACTCCTTTTCTAATGAATGAAATACATTTCATGATTTTTGGTTTTGGTCTCCTTCTCCACTCTCCCATTATATTTAAGTGTCTCTTCAGAAAAGCTCAGTAGATGTAGACGTGTAACAGTGTAACGGTGTCACATGTAGTGTTAGGTGCGGCAAGGTGCATTGTGGTCTTAGTGTTAGCAGTCGATGACCACATGGGAAGGAGGTCCGGCCAGCATGTCACATGCCATCTTCTCTTCCTGCTCTGTGGGCTACATTCACGTTCCATGGGATTTTTTTGCTTAGGTTTGTGTTCATTTTTTTGTGTTGCTCAATTTGATGTGAGTTTAGCTTTACTGAAGTTCCTAAAGGAGAATGTCTTCAGAATGGTATCTTTACTTCTCAAATCCCCTCCTTGTTTGGTGTTCCCTTGGCCCTGAGTTCCCACCCCCTTCCTTCTACCACTGCCACCCCCATTCTCTCTACATCTTCACCTCTGTTGTCTGCACCCTGTTCAACTTCACCCCACTGCCATCTGCTTCTCCCCAGTGTGGTGACGACAGTGTCCCGGAGGAGGTGGCTCCAAGTGGAAGCCTTATTCAATCGTGACTTTAAAAACAACATCAGGGGTACCTGGGTGGCTCAGTCAGTTAAGTGTCTGGCTTAGTTTCAGGTCGTGATCTCGCCATTGGTGGGTTTGAGTCCTGCATCGGGCTCTGTGCTGACAGCTCAGAGCCTGGAGCCTGCTTCAGATTCTGTGTCATCTTCTCTCTCTGCCCCTCCCACATGCTTGCACTCTGTCTCTATCAAAAAAAAAAAAATTAAAACATTAAATGAAAACAGCAACAAAACTTATCAGCCTGACCACATTAATGACCTTAAAATTAGAGTAAGGCAAGGATCAGCTTCCTCAGGCCCCAGCCTCATGCTGACAGCTTTTCTTAATTAAGGCATTTTTTCCTTTTTTGTTATTTTTGATAATAACCATTCATACAGGTGTGAGGTTGTATCTCATGGAGGTTTTGATTTGTATTTACCTGATTATGAGTGATGTTGAGCATCTTTTCCTGTGTCTGTTAGCCATCTAATTGTCTTCTCTGGATAAATGCTTATTCAGGTTATCTGTACATTTTTTAAAAATTGCACTGGGTATTTATTTTTCCTGTTGAGTTGTAATGAGTTCTTTATATATTTTGGATATTATCCCCTTATCTGGCATATGATTTGCAAAAGTTTTTCCCCATTTAGTAGGTTGCTTTTTCATTTCATTCATGCTTTCCTTTACTGTGCAGAAGTCTTTTATTTGGTGTGGTTTTACTTGATTATTTTTGCTTTTGTTCCAAAAAATCATCACCAAGACTGATGTCAAAGAGCTTACTGCCCCTTTTTTCTTCTAGGAATTTTATAGTGTCAAGCCTTAGATTAAAGTCTTAAATCAATTTTGTGTTAATTTTGTATGTGGTGTAACTCAGTGGTATACTATGACTCTTTTGCATGCTGCTGTCCAGTTTTTTTTTTTTTTTTTTAACACCATTTAGTGAAGAGACTGTCTTTCCCCATTGGATATTCCTGGCTCCTGTATCATAAATTAATTGACCATATAAGCATGGATTTATCTCTGGGTTCTTTATTATGTTCCATTGATTTAGATGTCTGTTTTATGTCAATACCACACTGTTTCATTTGTTACAGCTTTGTAATAAAGTTTATGAATTTTGGCATACTTAAAGAAAGATTATAGGTTTGGTTATGGATAACTACAATAAAATGACTATTGTGACAAGTGACTACAATAAATTTTTTGCTTTCTCAGGGCATATAAAGTTATGTTTACACTGTTGTCTATTAAGTCTGCAATAGCATTATGTCTAAAAAACAATGTATATACCCTAATTCAAGCTATTTTATTGCTAAACAATGCTAACCAACATCTGAGCTTTCAGTGACTTGTAATCTTTCTGCTGGTGGAGGGTCCTGCCTTGATGTGGGTGGCTGCTGACAAGGTGGTGGGTGCTGAAGGCTGGGGTAGGGTGGCAAGTTCTTAGAATAAGACAACAATGAAGTTTTCCGCATCAATAGACTCTTCTTTCATGAATGATTTCTCTGTAGCAGGTGATGTGGTTTGATGGCATCTTAGCCCCCAGAGAACTCCCAGAATTTGAGTCCCTCCTCTCAAACCTGCCGCTGCTTTATCAGTAAATTCATGTGATATCTCAGTGCTGTGTTGTCATCTAACCAGGAGTATATTCCATCCCAAGATTCTTGATCGTCCATAAGAAACAATGTATCTATTAAAAACTTTAGCAAGAGATTGCAGCCATTCAGTCTCATCTTTAGGCTTCAGGCTTCAGCTCTGAGTCTAGTTCTCTTGCTGTTCCACCACATCTGCAATGACTTCCTCCCCTGAGGTCCTGAGACCCTCACAGTCATCCACAAGGGTTGGAATCAACCTCTTCCAGACCACTGGTCATGTTGATGTTTTCACTTTTTCCCACGAATCACAAATGTTCTTACTGACATCTGAAATCCTGAGTCCTTTCCAGAAGGTTTTCAGTTTTCTTTACCCAGATATTAAAAACTTTAGCAAGAGATTGCAGCCATTCAGTCTCATCTTTAGGCTTCAGGCTCCAGCTCTGAGTCTAGTTCTCTTGCTGTTCCACCACATCTGCAATGATTTCCTCCCCTGAGGTCCTGAGACCCTCACAGTCATCCACAAGGGTTGGAATCAACCTCTTCCAAACCACTGGTCATGTTGATGTTTTCACTTTTTCCCACGAATCACAAATGTGCTTACTGACATCTGAAATCCTGAGTCCTTTCCAGAAGGTTTTCAGTTTTCTTTACCCAGATCCATTGGAGGATTTACTGTCTATGGCAACTAGAGCCTTATGAAATGGACTTCTTAAATAATAAGACTTGGGTTGAAATGACCCCTTGATCATGGGCTGCAGAAGGGACACTGAGTTAGCAGGCATGAAAACAACATTAATCTCATTGCACATTCTCGTCAAGCTCTTGGGTGAGCAGGTGCATGTCCGTGAGCAGCTGTATCTGAAAGGAATCTTTGTTTCCGAGCAGCAGGTCTCATGAGAAGGCACCAAATCTTCAGTCAACCATGTTGTGAAAGGGCTGTGCTGCCATCCAGGCTTTGTCGCCCCATCGCTAGAGCACAGACGGGGTTTAGCATGATTCTTAGGGGCTCAAGGGTTTGTGGATTAGTAAGGGAGCACTAGCTTCAGCTTCACATCACCGGCTGCATTAGCCCCTAAGGAGAGCGTCAGCCTGTCCCTGAGGCTTCGAAGGGAGGCACAGACTTCTCTCCAACTATGACAGTCCCGGATGACGTCTTCTACCAACAGGAGGCTGTTTCACCTATGGTGAACATCTGCTGTTCTATGTGGCCTCCTTCCTTTACTGTCTCAGCTGCATCTTCTGGATGACTTCCTGCAGCTTCTACACGAGCACCTGCGGCTTCACCAGTGCCTTTGTGTCATGGAGGAGGCTGCTCTCTTCAAACATTACGATCCAACCTCTGCTCCCTTCAGACTTTCCTTCTGCAGCTTCGTCACCTCTCCGCCTTCACATGACTGAAGTGGCAGGGCCTTGCTCTGGGTTAGGCTCTGCCTGAAGGAATGTCGTGGCTGATGTGATCCTAAATTTAGACCCCACAGACCTCCTCCGCATCAGCAGGAGGCTGCTGGCGCTCTCACCTTCATGTGCTCACTGGAGTCGCGCTTGTCGTTTGCTTCGCGAGCTCTTCCTCTGCGTCCGCCGCTTGGCTCATGTTCGGGACAGGAGGCCTCGCTTTCAGCCTGCCCCAGCTTGCACACACTGTCCTCACTGCGTGAGTCATTCCTAGTTTGTGACTACAGTGACACATGTGTGACTCTTTCGCCTGAACACTTAGAGGCCATTATTGTAGGAGTATTAACTGTCCTGATTTCAGTACTGATGTGTTTCAGGGAACCGGGAGGCCTGAGAAGAGGAAGCTGGTCAGTGGGGCAGTCACAACACACACAAATTTATCAAGTAAGTTGCCGTCTCATATGGGCATGGTTTGTGGCATCTGAAAACAATTACAGTAAGAACTTCAAAGATCTCTGGTCACAGATGAGTAGCATAAGGAAATGATAACGCAGACGTTTGAAATATTGTAAGAATTCCCTAGATGTGACACAGACACCAAGTGAGCAAATACTATCGGAAAAGTGATACCGTAGACTTGTTTCCTACCACAAACCTTCAATTTGTAAAATGTGCCCTTTGCGTGAAGTGCAGTAAACACCATATGCCTGTACTTTTGGCCATGTGTTACATGTTTTATGGCTGTTTTTGTAGTTTTATCTCTTCTTTCTTCTCTTTCTCTCTTCCTTTCACTGATACCCACGAGCACGCATACTATTTGCCATTAGTCCATCTCCTCAAAAGTGTAAATCACCTCCCTAGGTATAAATTAATAACAAAACTAAGAAAATTGGCAGTTAATTTAGATTGTGTCTGAAAAAATATGGTATCTTTTATACTGGGTATCAAATCATGGTGAGTATTTCCTAGAATGTGACTCACATATCAGTATATATAACACAGATTATAACCCATCTTACTGATACTTAATTTACTCAGGAAATTTAGAAATGAGTGATTGAATCAGACTTTCTCCTGTATTATGCCTGAAACTGACTGATGATTAGTTCTTCTAGTTGATTAATTTTGTGTAATCTGATTTCAGAACCTCTCAATTCAGTGTACTGTTCTATCAGATCTAAAGTGATAGTTTCCATTACATGAACTAGTCCATATGGGTTGTCATATTTCATGTTTAAGTCAAAATGCCTGCAATATATGTCATGACTGACTCATTAAAAGTTTGAATATTTTGCTTTTGCAAGTACTCTGTACATTGGACCAGTTTCAGTGTTCTACTTTTTATGTAGTAGAAAGAACAGGGAAGAAAAAACAGGTTTGCATCAATACTGTATTAAGGACTACATTAAGCATGTGAAAGGGCATGTGGAAGAGTGGGAGAATGGGTGGGTAGACATAACCTTGGGCTGTGGTCCAGATCTGAGATTACTTAAGCAGTTTAGTCAGGAATATACTTTAGATTTCTCATCAGCAAAACAGAAGTTTGATGCGATTGTTAGACTAGATTTTTGTTTCTGATGAGTCACCACTAATAATGTTGATGTTGAGTGGTGGCTTAGATTTTCCTTAAATAATAGAGCTCAAGTTCCAGCAGGGATGCAAGGTAGGAGGACACAACACGTATTGATCCGGTGGTTATGATTGCCGGCTTAAGGTTACCAGAGGTGCTAGTAGATGCTCTTTGGATAAAATCTTTAAAAAGAGATTAAAATTTCTTATATTGCAGCGAGTGAGAGAATGGGAGAGCGGCTAGACAGTAATGCAAGGAATGGCCCTGTTAGTTTGCAAGATTTTTACTGATAATACCTCTCAGTACACCTGACTGTATTTGAAAAGGTCTTCACCTTCAAAGCATGGCAAAGTGTGATATCACTGGGTAATTGGGATCTTTAAAGAATTACTGTTGATTGCATTAAGGGAAAACGAGGAGGAAAAAAGAAAATGCTGAATGCTGTTGGCAGACTTTTGTTCAATTCCAAATTTCAAGACCCTTTTTGTTTCTTGGCTTATGAGTTAAGGTAATTGAATTATATAAAAATTTGATCAGGTGATCAATGTATTGACACAAGGAAGCAGAAGGCGGGTTTTGCACAGAAGCAGGAAGTGGGGACTGTCTCCACGTTGGTGGTCGGCTAGTGTTCTAAATGGCATTGCTTGGAACACAGTGTTAACTTGGGTGTCTTTTTAAATGACCTCCTTTAACTATTGGTAAACATACATGTCAGGGTAACTGACAGGCTCACTGTAGACAATATCAAAGTGGAGACCTGCGTGCGCTGCTCACGCCTGAGAAGTCAGGCCAAAAACCCAGTTTCCTTTTTATATAATTTAATTCGTCCACATTTCTTTTTTCTCTAAAGCATATCCTTTTTGCTAAACAGTTTGGAAGGTCATTCAGCTTTGTTTCTGTTTGTTTTGTTTCAACTTTACTGAGGAATAACTGACAAATCTAATTGTGTGTATTTGAAGTTTACAGTGTGGTTATTGGATATGTGTATGTGTTACGGAATGATACCCATGATTAAGATGATTAACATATCTGTCAACTCACATACCTAACTCTTTTTATTTAATGTTTTAACGTGGTGAGAAATGCTTAAGATATACTCTCAACCGCTTTCAAGTATATAATGCCACATTCTTAGCTGCAGTCACCATGCTGTGTGTTTGATCTGTTCTTACTGTGACTGAAAATCTTACTTTTTGCCTTCCCTCATCCCACTTCCCGTGATCCCCATTCCTGGAAACCACCATTCTATTCTCTGCTTCTATAAACTCAGCTTTTTTTTTTTTTAAATTCTATGTGTAAGTAATACCACAGAGTATATGTTGCCCTCTGTCTGGCTTATCTCACTTGGCATAATGCCCTCCAGCCCCCACCATGTTGTCAATGATGGCAGCACTTTCTCTACTTTATGAGTGAATAATAATTGGTGTGTGTGTGTGTGTGTGTGTGTGTGTGTGTGAGTATGCCACATTTTCTTTATCCATTCATTTGTTGAGGGACATTGAGCTGTTCCTGTGTCTTAGCTATTGTAAATGATCCTGCACTGAACATGAGTGAGTGGATATTATCTCAAGATACGGATTTGAGTTCCTTAGAACATGCATGCAGGAGTGGAATTGATAGATCGTGGGATAGTTCAATTCTGACTCTATGAGAAAACAGCATACTATTTTCCGTAATAGCTTTTCAATTTACTGTGTCCCTTGCTGGTCAGGAGCTTTCTGGTTGATGCAGTCCCCACTTGTTTATTTTGGCTTTTGTTGCCTTTGCTTTTGATGTCTTATCTAAGAAGCCATTGCCACGACCAATGTCAGGATCTCCTCCCCTATGTTTTTGGGGCACCTGGGTGACTCAGTTGGTTAAATGTCTGACTTCGGCTCAGGTCAGTATCTCGCATCTCGTGGGTCCAAGACCTGCATTGGGCTCTGTGCTGACAGCTCAGAGCTTGGGACCTGCTTCACATTCTATGTTTCCCTCTCTCTCTCCTCATCTCCCACTCATACTCTGTCTGTCTGTCTGTCTCTCTCTCTCCAAAAGAAACAAACATTAAAAAAAATTTAAAAAAGTGGATTCCTTTCTGGTGTAATGATACACACACGCTTGCACTCATACCCACATTTACACACACACACACACACACACACACACACACACACACACACACGGAGAAACAAATAATAGAAAGACATTCAAAGTGACCTAGATAGTGTAGATATAGGACAGACTTTTAAAAATAACTGAGCATAGCATAATATGCTCTAATCCGCCTATTTTGTTGCAAATGGCAAAATTTCATTTTTAATGGCTGAGTAATATTCCATTGTATGTACATATACCACATCTTCTTTATCCATTATGCTAAGTGAAGTAAGAGACAAATACCGTATGACTTCATTCATGTGGATATGTTTTAAATTCCTGTGCCAAATGCTGGTAATTGTGATTGAATGTGTCTGAGGTAAGGCCAGACGATCTGAGTAATGGACACACAAGCCATGTACTTCTGATGACGTGGTCACTACACAGTATAAAAGGAACTTGGCTGTCAAGGAATGGCCCTCAGCTGTATAGCCATCTACCAACAAGTGATAGATATCACTATGTTTATTGAACTAGGGGAAATGTAACATATTTGCAGGATGCCTTTAAATGGGACAGATTAAATTTTTTAAATGTTTTATTTATTCCTGAGAGAGAGAGAGAGAGAGAGAGAGAGAGAGAGAGGCAGCGTGAGCAGGGGAAGGATCAGAGAGAGAGGGAGACACAGAATCCAAAGCAGGCTCCAGGCTCTGAGCTAGCTGTCAGCACAGAGCCTGACATGGGGCTCGAACCCATGAACAGTGAGATCATGACCTGAGCCGAAGTCAGAGGCTTAACCAACTGAGCCACCCAGGCGCCCCTAAATGGGATAGATTAAAACAGTAAATGATTCTTGGCTTCCAGTGCATGCACTTACTCTTCACAGTGAGTTATGCTGTGACCACGTTAAAAGTAACCACTTCTGAGCTCCTGAGTTCACTGGTAAGTTTCTGGTTTTGTATGCCTTGTTGCATTATTACTTCTAAGTGCAAGTTAAGTCCTGCACTGAGCCATAAACTTTGTAATTTACCCAAATGACATTGTTTTGAGTAGACTATCAAAACGCAGTCATTCCTCTCTCGGAGAATAGCAGTGATGGGTGCCTCGAGTCTGAAGACAGACCTGTCAAGACTGCTCGATCTGCAGTTAGCACAATTCAGACTCTCATCTCATTTTAAGGAGCAGTTCCCAAAGCCTTTCTGTTTTATTTTGGAGGCGGAATCCCTCTTTATGTGAAGCAGTAACGACTGTAATGTATCTGGATTGCAAGGCTGCAGACTCTTCTCCCTGCCGTGACAGATAGCTTGTCATAAAGGCACACACAAGAGATATGTCTTTTGAGTTTTTCTTTCAAAACTTATACTTCTTCCAAAATTGGAAAAATACCAAAAAAATGTATAACTGGAAAAAAGGAATGGTGGATGAAGAGTGAAATGGTGTGTTAGAGAATATTCTAGCTCTTCTTTAAATTTCCTATATTCATGTTGATTTTGTATTGTAATAATCTAGGAGACCTGGGAACTCTCAAGCCATGATATTTGAAAATAAAAATGAAATTACCTATTTTTTTTTTATGAAAAGCATTAATGCTGTGAATTGAATTCCTACTGACTATGGAAATGAAAATATTTTCTACAGTGAAGAGAGAATGTACGGCAATTCCCCTAGAACTAAAAACACACAGAAATCACCTTACCCTGATACACCCAATTATTACTGAAGTGGCATTTAACTTATAGAGTCTCTTGCAACATACATCTATTTGCCTCTGTGTGTAGAGACTGCATATTATGAATGATCAATTTCAAATACCTTGAAATATATTCCTCTGCCATGTTATAGAAGGATCACATTATTAGTTTGGAAGTCATTTCAACAAGTATCTCTTGGGCTCATAACATAAGTTTATATTGTGCTCCATGTTGGGTTGGGAAGGGGTGAGCAATGGAAAAAGAAAAAGCTGACATACGGTACCTACAGTTAGGGTATTTATAAAGTTGGGGGAAACAAAAATAATCTTATAAAAATTCATGGTCAAAATGATTCGCATCTTGTAAGTATGTAATTCAAACAATCATTCTCCCTTTCCATGTTTTATTTTTCCTTCACTAATTTTTTTTTTCAGCACAAAGATAAAAGAGATCCAGAGAGAGTAATGAGTGCATTTTCAGATTTGTGATCCAGATGTAATTCACATATGGTTCCCATCAATAGAGTTGATCAATCCTGAGAAGGAGAAAGAGAGATATTGAAACAATCACAGTTCTGCGGAAGAAAGAATAAAGATGGAGGCTAAAATGTGGATTGCTTCTGTCTCACAATGTCCTCTCCTCCCTTTTCTATGTTTCAAGCCTTAGGCCACGGATGATCCTCTCCTAAAAATTCCAGTTCACTTTCTTATGCTTTGTTTATGCCACTCCAGGTTTGTTTATATACTCTAGACTTGTTTATGCCCCTTGGGATTTGGGTATATCACTCTAGGTTTGTGTGTACTGCTACAGACTTGTGTATACTGCTCTAAGTTTGTGTATACTGTTCTAGATTTGTGTATAACACTCTAGATTTGGGTAATTACTTGAGATTTGTGTATACTGCTTCAGGTTTGTGTATGGTGCTCTAGATTTTTTATCTGCTCTAGATTTTTATATTACCACTTTAGATTTGTGTATACCATTCTAGGTTTGTGTGCACCACTCTAGATGCATGTGGATCAGCCCAGGGTTGTGTGTGCCACTGTAGTTCTGCGTGGATTGCCCCAGGCTCATGTATTCTACTCTAGAGTAAAACTAATGCATGTTGTCACCTCACTGGTCTCAAAGACCTCATATAGAATTTTTCTTCATTAATAAAGAGCCCCAAATTTATTACCTGGAAAGTATTTGGTTTCCCACCAATACTATTCTCAAAAACAATTAAGAGCAATAAAATATTCCAGACTTAATTTTTTTTTTTTAAAAAGAGCTCTGTAAAATAAATAACTAAATAGGGTTTAAACAGTCAAGAAAAAAGATACTTTGTGACTTGAAGGGTTTATTAAGAGAGTAGTGGTCACTCTGCTAGATTAGAGGTAGGTGCTTATCAAAAGGAATGGACAGTAGAAACCAGCCTACATGTCTGACAGTATAAAGAAAGGAAACGGCATTTAGAAAAGGTGGCAAGATCTTGCTGAGACTGATAAGCAAGGGGCAGAAAAATTAGTGGGGCTTGTCCAGGGACCTGAGAGCATCCTGAAATCTGACTTTAACTTGGAAAGAACACACGTTTTCTAGAGCAATTTCATGCTAAATAGTAATAGAGCAACCATAATGGTGATAACTATAATGGTTACAGACATTTATAGAGGCATTTATATGTGCCACATACATGCTTAATCCTCTCTATAACCCAATGTGGCAGGTAAAAATTTTCACCTTTTATAGAAGACAGAACTTGAGATTACAGAGGTTAAATGAGTTTCCCGAAGTTTTGCATCTCGGACTTACTAGATTTCTCAGAACCAGTACTTCTTTTTTTTTTTTTTTTTTTTACAAATAGTTTATTGTCAAATTTGTTTCCACATAACACCCAGTGCTCATCCCCACAAGTGCCCTCCTCCATGCCCACCCCTCCTCCCCCACATCCACCAGTCCTCAGTTTTTGTCAGCATTCAAGAGTCTCTCATGGTTTGCCTCTCCCCCTTTCCCCCACCATTTCCGCCCTTCTTCTCCCCTTGTTCCTCCGTTAAGTTCCTCCTAATCCTCCTATACGTGCACACATATGATATTTGTCCTTCTCTGCCTGACTTATTTCGCTCAGCATAACACCCTCAAGGTCCATCCATGTTGCTACACATGGCCAGATTTCATTGTTTCTCATTGCCATGTAGTATTCCATGGTATAGATAAACCACATCTTCTTGATCCATTCATCTGTTGATGGACACTTAGGCTCTTTCCAGGTTTTAGCTATTGTGGAGAGTGCTGCTATGAACATTGGGGTCCATGTGCTCCTATGCATCAGCATTTCTGTATCCCTTGGGTAAATTCCTAGCAGTGCTATTGCTGGGTCATAGGGGAGTTCTATTGTTAGTTTCCTTAGGAATCTCCACACTGTTTTCCAGAGGGGCTGTACCAGTTTACATTCCCACCAACAGTGTAGGAGGGTGCCCGTTTCTCCACATCCTCGCCAGCATCTAGAGTTCTCTGATTGGCTCATTTTAGCCACTCTGACTGGCGTGAGGTGGTATCTCAGTGTGGTTTTGATTTGTATTTCCCTGATGAGGAGCGATGCTGAGCATCGTTTCATGTGTCTGTTGGCCATCTGGATGTCCTCTTTGGAGAAGTGTCTGTTCATATCTTCTGCCCATTTCTTCACTGGGTTGTTTGTTTTTCGGGCGTGTAGTTTGGTGAGTTCCTTGTAGATTCTGGATATCAACCCTTTATCTGAGATGTCATTTGCAACTATCTTTTCCCATTCAGTTGGTTGCCTATTAATTTTCTGGGTTGTTTCCTTTGCTGTGCAGAAAATTTTAATCTTGATGAGGTCCCAACAGTTTATTTTTGCTCTTGATTCCCTTGCTTTTGGGGATGTGTCAAGTAAGAAGTTACTGCGGTGGAGGTCAAGGAGGTTGTTTCCTGCTTTCTCCTCTAGGATGTTGATAGTTTCCTGTCTCACGTTCAGGTCCTTTATCCATTTTGAGTTTATTTTTGTGCATGGTGTGAGAAAATGATCTAGTTTCATTCTTCTGCATGTTGCTGTCCAGTTCTCCCAACACCATCTGTTAAAAAGGCTGTCTTTTTCCATCGGATATTCTTTCCTGCTTTGTCAAAGATTAGTTGGCTGTATACTTTTGGGTCCACTTCTGAGTTCTCACTTCTGTTCCATTGGTCTATGTGTCTGTTTTTGTGCCAATACCATACTGTCTTGATGATGACAGCTTTGTAGTAGAGGCTAAAGTCTGGGATGGTGATCCCTCCCGTTTTGGTTTTATTTTTCAGGATTACTTTGGCTATTCGGGGTCTTTTGTGGTTCCATACAAATTTTTGGATAGTTTGTTCTAGTTTTGAGAAGTATGCTGGTGCAATTTTGATTGGAATTGCATTGAATGTGTAGAGTGCCTTAGGTAGTAATGACATCTTAACTATATTTATTCTTCCTATGCATGAGCATGGAATGTTTTTCCATTTCTTTGTGTCTTCTTCAATTTCCTTCATAAGTTTTCTATAGTTTTCATCCTACAGATCTCTTGTATCCTTGGTTAGGTTTATTCCGAGGTATTTTATGGTTTTTTGTGCAATTGTGAATGGGATCAGTTTCTTGATTTCTCTTTCTGTTGCTTCATTGTTGGTGTATAAAAATGCAACCAATTTCTGTATGTTGATTTTGTACCCTGCAACTTGGCTGAATTCTTGGATCAGTTCTAGTAGGCTTCTGGTGGAGTCTGTAGGGTTTTCTATGTAGAGTATCATGTCATCTGCGAAGAGTGAAAGTTTGACTTCCTCTTTGCCAATTCTGATGCCTTTGATTTCCTTTTGGTGTCTGATGGCTGATGCTAGGACTTCCAGCACTATGTTAAACAGCAGTGGTGAGAGTGGGCATCCCTGTCGTGTTCCTGATCTCAGGGGGAAAGCTCTGAGTTTTTCCCCGTTGAGGATGTTAGCTGAAGGCTTCTCATAGATGGCTTTGATGATGTTTAAGTAGGTTCCTTCTATCCCAACTTTCTCGAGAGTCTTTATTAAGAAGGGATGCTGTATTTTGTCAAATGCTTTTTCTGCATCTGTTGACAAGATCCTATGGTTTTTATCTTTTCTTTTATTGATATGATGTATCACATTGATTGATTTGCGAATATTGAACCAGCCCTGTAACCCAGGAATGAATCCCACTTGATCTTGGTGGATGATTCTTTTGATATGCTGCTGCATTCGATTTGCAAGGATCTTGTTGAGAATTTTTGCATCCGTATTCATCAAGGATATTGGCCTGTAGTTCTCTTTTTTTGCTGGATCTCTGTCTGGCTTGGGAATCAGAGTGATGCTGGCTTCATAAAATGAGTCCGGGAGTTTTCCTTCGCTTTCTATTTTTTGGAATAGCTTGAGAAGAATTGGGATTAATTCTGTTTTAAATGTCTGGTAGAATTCCCCAGGGAAGCCATCAGGTCCAGGGCTCTTATTTGTTGGGAGATTTTTGATCACTGATTCAATTTCTTCACTCGTTATGGGTCTGTTCAGGTTTTCTATTTCTTCCCATGTGAATTTTGGTAGTGAGTGTGTGTTTAGGAATTTGTCCATTTCTTCTAAGTTGTCCAATTTGTTGGCATATAATTTTTCATAGTATTCCTTGATCATTGCTTGTATTTCTGAGGGGTTGGTTGTAATCAGTCCATTTTCATTCATAATTTTGTCTATTTGGGTGCTCTCTCTTTTCTTTTGATAAGTCTGGCTAGAGGTTTGTCAATTTTGTTTACTTTTTCAAAAACCAACTCTTGGTTTCATGGATCTGTTCAATTGTTTCTTTGGTCTCTATGTTGTTTATTTCTGCTCTAATTTTTACTATTTCTCTTCTTCTACTGGGTTTAGGGCGTTCTTGTTGCTCTGCCTCTAGTTCCTTTAGGTGAGCTGTTAGATTTTGGACTTGCGCTTTTTCTAATCTCTTGAAATAGGCCTGGAGAGCAATGTACTTTCCTCTTAGGACTGCCTTTGCCGCATCCCATAGATTTTGAATTGTTGTGTTTTCATTTTCATTTGTTTCCATATATTTTTAATTTCATCTCTAATTGCCTGATTGGCCCATTCATTCTTTAGAAGGGTGTTCTTTAACCTCCATGTTTTTTGAAGTTTTCCAGACTTCTTCCTGTAATTGATTTCAACTTTCAAAGCATTGTGATCTGACAGTGTGCATGGTATGATCTCTATTCTTTTATATTTATTGAGGGCTGCTTTATGTCCCAGTATGTGATCTATCTTGGAGAATGTGCCATGCGCACTTGAGAAGAAAGTAAATTCCCTGGCCTCAGGGTGTAAAGTTCTAAATATATCCGTCAGGTCCATCTGGTCCAATGTGTCTTTCAAGTCCATTATTTCTTTAGTGATTTTCTGTCTGGTTGACCTATCCATTGCTGTAAGCGGAGTATTAAAGTCCCCTGCTATTAGCACATTCTTATCTAGAAGCTTGTTTCTGTTGTGATTAATTGTTTTAGATATTTAGGTGCTCCCATATTCGGTGCGTAGACATTTATGATTGTTAGTTCTTCCTGATGGATGGACCCTGTAATTATTATGTAGTGCCCTTCTTCATCTCTTGTGATTGTCTTTAATTTAAAGTCCAGTTTGTCTGATATAAGTATCGCTACTCCGGCTTTCTTTTGATTTCCTGTAGCATGATATATATTTCTCCATCCCCTTACTCTTAATCTGAAGGTATCTTCCCGTCTAAAATGAGTTTCTTGTAGATAGCATATAGATGGATTTTGTTTTTTAATCCATTCTGCTACCCTATGTCTTTTGATTGGAGCATTCAGCCCATTTACATTCAGTGTTATTATTGAAATATGTTGGTTTAGAGTCTTTGTGTCTTTTGTAGGGTTCATGTTTGTGGTGGTGTCTCTGGAATCTTTGTTCCTTGCAACCTTTCCTTCAGAGCATCCCCCTCAGGATTTCTTGTAGGGCTGGCTTCGTGGTGACAAATTCTTTTAATTTCTGTTTGTTTGGAAAGGTTTTTATCTCTCCTTCTATTTTGAATGACAGGCTTGCTGGATAGAGGATTCTTGGCTGCATATTTTTACTGTTCATCACATGGAAGATCTCTTGCCATTCCTTTCTGGCCTGCCACGTTTCAGTAGATAGGTCTGTCACCACTCTGATAGGTTTCCCTTTGTATGTGAGGGCCCTTTTCTCCCTAGCTGCTTTCAAAATTCTCTCTTTGTCCTTGTATTTTGCCATTTTTACTATGATATGTCGTGCAGAAGATCGATTCAAGGTACGTCTGAGGGGAGTCCTCTGAGCCTCTTGTATTTCCACATTGACTTCCTTCCCCAGGTCGGGGAAGTTCTCTGCTATAATTTGTTCCAGGACTCCTTCAGCACCTTTTCCTCTCTGTTCCTCTTCTGGGATTCCTATAATACGAATATTGTTGCGTTTGACTGTGTCGCTGAGCTCTCGAATTCATCTTTCCTGTTCCTGGATCAGTTTGTCTCTTTTTTTGTCAGCTTCTTGTTTTTCTATAATGGTGTCTTCTAAATCACTTATTCTCCTTTCTGCCTCTTCAATCCGTGCATTGGAGGCCTCTAATTTATTATGGATCTCATTTATCGCACTTTTTAATTCTTCATGCCTATTTTTATTTTCCATTCTGTCTGTAGCCATAGTTTCTTTGATTTCCCCTATGTTTTTTTCAAGCCCTGGTATTAATTTTACCGTTATTATTCTAAAATCTTGTTCACTTATGCTGCTGATATCTGTTTTCAGCAGTTCATTAGCTGTCATTTCTTCTTGGAGTTTCTTTGAAGGAGAACTCTTTCGTTTCGTCATTTTAGTTAGCTTTCCGGCTCTTGTTGGTTTTAAAGACATTTTATGCTCTCTGTTTCTATGAGCACTGCTATATCCAAGCAGACTCTTTGACTTTCCAGGGCCTATCCTTTCAGAGAGTGTTTTTTTGAATGGTATCCCTCGGTCACTCTTGTTGGGACCTTAGTTATTTCATTTTCCTATTCATAGTGATATTTGGGACTCTTCACCTTGTGTACTCTAGCTTGTTTCTTGAGGTAGCCCTGGAAAAGAAGACAGACAAACACACAGGGAGCAGGAGCACACAAACGCACAGGCTGATTCAAATAACATGCAAAGCGAGAGGGAAAACGAAAAAGTTAAGAGAAAAGACGGAGGAGGGAGGGAGAATAATAGGGAGCATAAAATACATAAAAGGGTCAAAAAGGGGAAAAGAAAAGGAAAAAAGAAGAAAACCGATGGACAAAGAACGGTTTAAAGCATATACCTGGATTTCCCAGCTACAGTTAAATAGCCGTGTGTATGCAGTGCTGGTTGAAGAGCATAGAGAAAACGAGAGAAGGCAGGGTGAGACGAGGCAGATTTGGAAATAGAATGAACAGGCAGAAGGGATAAGAAGCTTTTTTCAAAGAGGTAAAGGGTAGAATATGGTTGGATAGGTGAGAGAAGGATGCTGGAATTATCCAGAGAAACTATATAGTCTAATTACTCCTGAGAGAAAGAGCTGAAAAGGTCGGTAGGTGTAGAATTTACATTTACAGAATGGACTTGTGATTGTTTAAGCAAGCTGGCGACCAGAGTTAAATAGGTCAGTGTTTTGGGGAAAAAAGCGAGAAAAGAGAGAGAAGAAGAAAAAAAGAGAAAAGAAAGGGGGAAAAAAAAGAAAGAAGAAAAAAAAGGAAAAAAAACAAAAAAAGGGAAAAACAAAAAACAAAACAAAACAAAAAACAAAAAAAAAAAGGGAGGAGGGCACCTCTCAGGCAGGGATGGGCATGGCGTAATCAGATGCCTCAGGCGGGGGTTCTGCCTTGGGGATTGTGAGGAGGAGAGTGATTGTGCTCCAGTCCCTTCTTGAACCCCGCTCTGCAGCTCGCTTTTTCATTTTTGGCGTGTCAATTCCCCGTTCCGGGGACGCAGCCGAAGTTGGTTGCACTCTTCATCCCAGGCCAGTTCCAATCTCCAAATCCCAGTCCGCGCGCTCCGCTGAAGTTGCCTTAGACATAGCTTCCCAGACAACCCCCTCTGGCTATTCCAGGCTCCCTGCTGAGCTGTGGGGGCGGAGTCAGAATCACTTCTTCCTTCTCTGGGTCGAACTGGTGCGCATGGGCGGTGGCTTGCCTGCCGGGTCCGCGTTGGCTTGCCTGCCGGGTCCGCGTTGCCTGACCCGGCTGGAGTGAGGAAAACCCGGTCTCTCTATGGCTCATCACCCGAAACATGAACTCACAGGCAAATTTCCCAGTTTTTAGCTCTTTGCCTTCCCTCTCGAGTTCCAGCCAGCCAGGAGCGCGGATGCCCGGTGTCTGCGCGTCTCTTTCAGGGGTCCCAGCAGCCCTGGAGCTACAATGGCGGCAGGCGCACCCGCCCGCTTTAAAACCCAACCTCCAGGAGCGGCACAAAGAAGCAGTTTGTGTGCTCAGCCTCCCCCAGGACCAGTTGTCGCGAGGGGACCTGGTGTGCAGGTATTTGGCAAGTACGGTCTTTCTATGCACCGAGTGGAGGTTTTTCTGTCTCGGACTCTCTCCTTTTCCCCTCTCACTCCCCGTAGAGGGTAGAGGGGGATCGCCTCCCACCCTGGAGGCTCCAATCCCGGCCCGATTTTACCTTCCCCGGTTCGCACTCACGTTAGAAGGCTTTCTCAGTGGATTCTGCGTCTTTTTTCTCCCAGTCTCTCAGGTTTTGTAAGGTTTCCAATGGCTTCAGATCTTTTCTGTGTGATGTATGGGCGCGAGTGCAGGTACGGAGCTCCTTACTTCTCTGCCATCTTGCCCCCCTCCAGCTCAGAACCAGTACTTCTAGTCACTGTGCTGCCATTTTTCATTTGCTGCCGTGTGCCAAATATAAATTCCGAATCTGAGGGAACTGTATTTCCCCAAGTCTCTCGCCTGCAGGGTTCTGGTTTCCTTTCAGCTAATGGGAGGTACTCTTGGGATATTTTGAAGGCATAAGAAAAGCAGAAGCTATTTTTTTCCTCCCACAGACCAGTGGATAGTTGGTGGAACGTTCCTGATATAGGATTTTACTTCCACAGCAGTTGTTTTGATGCAAATCATTCCGCTTGGCCTGCAGGCACTTCTTGCCATTGCGCAGCTCTATCTGGGAACGCCTGCAGGGCAAGTCGCAGAGAGTAATTTTGTTTTTCTGAGCTTTCTCCTTCCTACTTCCCAGAGTATTTTCATCATCCATTACATGTAGCAATTTCCCACATGTGTGACAGCCCCATATTCACAATCCCGCCGGTTATGGGGTCAGGAGGCTGTATGCCATGTAGCCATGCTCTGTGGCTGCCTTGTATTCTCATCCAGAGGGCCCTCTGGGAGACATTTGGGAGGGAGCACTGAGTGCATGATTGTCATGTTGATGGAATTATAATTTCCCTGAGGCTCCATGCCCAGCCTTCAGCTTTTTGTGGCCTTTTGTTCACTTAACTGGAAATCAAACTCAGACCTACAGGTACCCTCAGTCCTTAGAGGCCACCTGAGGACCCTTGCTAGGCAGGGTTCTGCAACATGGCTTCCTGTTTCATGAATCCCACATGGATTCTCTGCATCTGCTAGGAAGGAGTGCTGCGATTTGTGACATCTGGTGGATGAGATAGCCTATCAGCTTTCCACCTTCTGCTGATTAGAAGCAAGTTATAGGTTTTGCATACAATCAAATAGAATGAAAATAAGATGTGGAGCTGCAGCAGGAGTCACGGAATCTTGGGGTCACCTTAGTGTCTCTAAGACTGTAAACACCGCTTGCCTTGTATTAGGTTTTTTCCTGCTGGACTCCCTCAGGGCTTTCACACTTTCTGATGCAAGCCCGACATTGATGGACTATGGAAAATATTTTACCCTTGGGAATATAGTGTTTAGAAACTTGCTGGTCATTTACAGGCATAATCACATTTACTTTTTCTCTAGAAAATGTGTAATAGGATAATCCTTAAATCCATGAGTTCATGGTAACTAAATTCATTTATGTAACAAAGTAGTACCAATAGATGTTATGTAATTAGTTGGTACCAATAACTTCAAAACACTAATTTAACATAAAATAATAGTTAAATAACCATATTTATTATAAGGTTACAATAAACTTTAGATTTGCTTGTATTTGAACCATCTTTCTTTAAGAGATTATTTTGATAAAACATGAAGAAAAATATTTTAATTTAAATATATTTTAACCTAAAGAAAATGGATAGAAGTGTGTTTGCCTTTAGATTTATATCCATAGACTTTAAATTGTATCTGTTCTTCCAGTTAAACTCTTCAATGATATTGATAGGGAAAAATCTGTTATAAGATGACTGACAGGACTGATAAGGAAATACCTGTCCCTGATCAAAGGCTCCCCCTTCTGGTTCTTCTTCCCACCCTTCTTGTCTCATGCATTAAGGAGGAAAGCGGAAGTAACAGACTTTAAATCCTTCCTTCTGCTGATACTCTGGGCTCAGACCTCTGAAGAATGATCTCCTCTGAGCCCACCTGTGTAAAATAACCCCCACTCTTCCAAGATCTCTGAGTGCCGCCTGGTTCTTCCGCCAGTGATCCAGACTAGATTCTGCAACAATATCAGTGTATGTCTAGTGAGGTGGACCGAACATAATTATAGATTGAGCAGATTCTCAAACACAATGTAATATTAAGCTTGATAGAGACGTTAAGTTATACAGTAATCTTTTGAATATTTCTTGGATGGTTGGAAAATGTTAACAGTTAATACCAATACAAAACCCACCTAAGATGAGGTGCTTGAGTAGCTCAGTCAGTTGAGTGTCCAACTCTTGATCTTGGTTCAGGTCATGATCCATGGTTCATGGACTCGAGCCCCATGTCAGGCTCTGTGCTGACAGCACGCGGTCTGCTTGGGATTTGCTTTCCCTTTCTCTCTGCCTTTCCCCCTATGCTCTCTCTTTCTCTCAAAATAGATAAATAAACATTAAAAAAAACCACATCGAAGAAGTAGTATTTTATGACACCACATATTAAATATTTAGGATAACTTTACAGTATAATTTTTTGTTGCCTTATTGAGTAAAGCCCTATGACTCATATTCTCCATTCTAATGATTTAACACCTACAGTATTCTTTGGTTGGCAAAAAGTTTATCTAATAAAAATGATTGTGTAAATTACACACCTAAGAACAGTTATTTTCAATGTCCACACATTAGAGATTTAGAATACTTCTTTTGACCCTTATTCCTTTGCATTATTGAGTAAAGCCCCCAGATTGTCATTTCATTATATGACTTAATTTTGAGCAAATGGATCATTTGACAGTTTGGTCAGAGAGCTGTGTGATGTGGGTAGACTGTGGTTCAGCTGATGTGAATTTCCTTCAAACCAGGAAACGGTGGAATAACAAAAACATGTGTGGGAAACTGGGTCTGTTGAGCAGAGCATTTAATGATTATTTGGCCATAAATTACAACAATGGGAGCACTAAGTTTATGGAGGTGGTTTCCAGTTATCTTTGTTACAAACCCTCCATGTGAGATGATTCACAGATCTTCTGCCTTTTGAGGTGTTTGAGGGTCTCTATTCTGATTTCCAGCAGGGGCTGGTTTTGTGTATGTATATATGGACATTTCGTCATTACAATAATTATATTTTTCCGTGAAAAACAAATGATACATAACCCATGGAGTTTTATAGCAAGTAAAGAATCTGCATTCTTTTTTAAAATTTTTTTAATGTTTTATTTATTTCTGAGAGAGAGAGAGAGACCACGTGAGCAGGGGGGGGTCAGAGAGAGAGGGAGTCACAGACTGAAGCAGGCTCCAGGCTCTGAGCTAGCTATCAGCACAGAGCCTGACACAGGGCTTGAACCCATGAACTATGAGATCATGACCTGAGCCAAAGTCAGACGCTTAACCGACTAAACCACCCAGGTGCCCCAAGAATCTGCATTCTTAATTCACAAAGTCCTTATTGCAACAGAAATATTCAAATAATATTCTTTTTAAAAATTTTAATATATTTTATTTTATTTTGAGAAAGAGCACATAGGAGGGGCAGAGAGAGAGGGAGAGAGAGGATTCCTGTGCTGTCAGCACAGAGCCTGATGCGAGGCTCAAACCCATGAACCATAGGTTCATGACCTGAGCCAAAATCAAGTCAGACACTTAGCCAACTGAGTCCCCTGGGTGCCCCAAAGTAATATTCCTCGTTGTAGTTGAAATAACTTGAGTTTTTGAGTAAAATTCATTTCAACATCAGGTTTTACAATCCTTTATTTCAAGCAATGTAGCTTTATTAAAATGAGAAAATTAAATCCTTTAAAAGTGTATTTATCATACTTTCTAAATTATCGTTCAGTCTGGGCTAAGGTATCTTGTAATATGGTTTGTCTTCTACAGCCTGAGACTGATTATCTGTGATGTCTCCAGCAACATCCTGTTGTCATGTACAATCACGCCTGGCCCGTGTGCTCATGTGAAGCATGAGATTGTCGGGAAACACAGAGGGTCTGGCAGCTTCTCTCCAGTGTCAATGATGACCCTTAAACGTGACAAACATGCTCTGTTTTGGGCACTGTTCCCTCAGGTCTGTGGATTTAGGTAGAAGTGGCTCAAGTGTGAGGGAGTGAGCTCAGCTGTCAACAGAGCAGTAGACGTCCACAGGCCGGGCTATTTCTGGGTGACCATTTTTGGCAGGGATATATGATCACAGTAGAGGAAGCTAGCAGAGAGGTATCAGCTGGCATGGACGGTCCCGTGGGGGTTGGTGACAGTGGCGTCGCTTACAGTGTGTGGGAACATTGCTGGACTGTGAGGTGTTGTAAGGTAGATCTCCGTGTTCCCACCATGGATGGTGCACTGAATAATCACTTGTTTTCTAAGTAATTTGCCTCTGAAAACTGATTTTGGGAAAGTGTTTAACCGCACTGCAGCTCACTGTCCTCATTACCAAACATGTGCCAGTAACAATTGGGAATGTAAAATATTATCGAACAGTGCAGATTATATAATTTGAATACTGAACAAGTGGGATTCAGTGATTATTAATAGAAAATAATTTCATTCTCTTCTTTTGTACATACATCATTAACCAGCCTTTGGGACCTGAGTTTTCCTCCGTTTTTATTATTTTTAAAAATTTTAATGTTTGTTTATTTTTGGGAGAGACAGAGTACCATCGGGGGAGGGACAGAGAGAGAGGGATAGATACACAGAATCTGAAGCAGGCTCCAGGCTCTGAGCTGTCAGCACAGAGCCCAATGTGGGGCTCAGACTCACCAACAGTGAGATCATGACCTGAGATGGTCAGAGGCTTAACCAACTGAGCCACCCAGGAACCCCAGATTTTCCTTCTATCTTGGTTGAAATCTGGATATACCCTCATTGATTTTTTTCTAATCATTCTTAGGTAATAAAAAAGTTCTTTATCCATTTTAGATTTCCATACTGTTTCATCCCCAAAACTGAATGTCCAGTCATTCAGGTTTCACGGGCCTGCCCCCAGCTGGATGCTGCTGGGCGAGGGGTTAGGGGGGCAAAGGTCAGTGTTCCCTGCCTTCCTGCTGAGAGTCCCCTTCCGGGTTTAAATCTTGGTGATCCCCTGCTGCTGTTTGCCTGGGGTGTGCACAGCCAGCCCTTCTCTCTTAGGACACACGTCCTCTTGGGAGGACCTCCTGCCACAGATGCAGAGCTGTGGCCTCAGTGGAGCGGGATGCGTACCCAGCACCCGAATTCTGAACACTCCCCTGGGAGCTGGCGTCCCCTGGGGCATCCCCAGCCCTACTCCCAAGTGTCCTGTTATCAGTGCTGTCCCCGCCCACCCGGGAAGGGGAGTAGTCGCTGTCTCCCTCCGTGGGGCACAGCGGACACCTGTGTGTGGTCTGCCCTGCTGGGGGCCAGAGCGGCGCCTGGCCGGAGCGGTGCTACCCCCGAGCGGTGACGACCTCCCTCCACCGCACTGCCGCTGGGAGGCTGTTCCGTCTGTCTCCACTGCCTTGGGCCTTGCTGGGATGGCTCAGACATGCACTTACGTCAACACCGAGGTTCCCGGGCACTCACTCACAGCTCTCCTGACTCACCTTCTCCGAGTGTGAGTGCGCTCAAGGAGGGCCCCGTGGTCTCCCCGTGGGCGACCGCTGTCGGCTCAGGACCCGTCATCCAACCGCCTGCTCCGCCTCCTAGCTCCTTCCCAGGAGTGCCGTGTCCCACGGAGTGTGGGCCGGTCCTGTGTGCTACCCAGGCTCTTGTGGAGCCTATGCCTCGGTGACCCCGCCAGACCGAAGCTTCACATGTGCACCTGTCGGGGCGCCTGGGGGCTCAGTGGGTAAGGCGTCTGACCCTTGGTTTCGGCTCAGCTCATGATCTCAGGGTTCATGGGTTCAAGCCCCACATCAGGCTCTGTGCTGACGGTGTGGAGCCTGCTTGGGATTTTCTCTCTCTCTCTCTCTCTCTCTCTCCCTCTTTCTACTTTGTGCTCTCTCTCTCTCTCTCAAAAGAAAAAAAATATTTAAATACAAAACAAAACAAAACAAAAACCAACAAAAAGACCCTGAACACTATTTAACACCTTTGAAAGTGTTTGTTTCAGAATCTTTTATGTTTCATTTATGGAACCTCTCTCAGTATTCTACTCACTGATGTGGCTTTCTGGAGAGTATTCTTATGAGGCAAAAAATCTGAGAATTTTTCACTCCTGTCAAGTTTTCTATTTAATTTTTATCTATTCTGCTAAGCTGCGTTGTTACTATCAGGCTGATGTATGGGGGTGGGGAGTATTAGGTTTTAACTTGAGCTGAGGGCATCCAAATATTGTAAAAAAATTAATTCAAAAGAAGTGAGCCTTTCCAAAATCACAAACCCACACTTCCCCTGTCCCACCCATTGTGAAAGATTAATGCATACATTTATTTACTCCCTCAAAAATAGTTTTTACTATATACTGTGCCACAAATAAAGTGCTAGATGTACATTTAAATTTTTTTAATGTTTATTCATTTTTGAGATGTAGAGAGAGACAGAGCGTGAGCAGGGGAGGGGCAGAGAGAGCGGCAGTAATAGAATGTTAAGCAGGCTCCAGGCTCTGAGGCCTGACTTACAAACCATGAGATCATGACCTGAGCAGAAGTCAGATAGATGCTCAATGAACTGAGCCCCCCAGGCGCCCCTGGATGTGAATTTTCAGTGTCCTGTTAGCCATAGAGATAATATAGGAAGATTGGTAACAATGATTTTGGTACAGTGCTCCATGCTAGCCTTCATGGCCCTTGACCTTGGGCGTCCTGTGAAGCGAGGGTGCTGCTAAACACGTCTTGCATGCATGGTCTCACTGTATTATTAGTGTCACCATGTAGTGTACGTACCACATAGCCTCAGCGACACAGTAGGAAATCACACTCGAAGGGGACGGGAAACTGTCCCCTTCGTAACGAGCAGATTTGGCAGGAGGATACGACTGTTGTGAGGAAAGAAAATAGCCAGATCATACTGAGACTAGGACCGAGGAAAGTCTTTGTGTTAAATGAGTAGGTGTTCACACAAATCTCAAGGGTTTCTATGCCTGGGCGGAGCGTGAGTAAAGGTGTGAAGGGCTGGGAGGCATGTGAGGACCTGGAGGCTGGGGAAGAGACGGGGCTCAGGAAGGCATGGGCTCCATCCAGGCTGTGGAAGCAAAGAGCCATGACCAAACAGTGACAGCGTTCTAAAGAAGCCGGCTTTTCTGAAAGAAACGAAAAGACGTGTGAATCAGCACTTGTTCTGGGAAAGGTCCAACCTGGAGGGGCACTTCCTGGGACGCTGTCCTCATGGTGGGCGTGGGTCACGCAGACCATGAATGTTACTGATGCTTGCAGTCCGGGACCACGGCGTCAGGGGCCTCAGGGTGTCACCACCTTCCTACCCGAGCATGAAAACTCCCGTTGTTGTCCTAGGGCATCCGTGTCATAGATGTACTTCTTCATCTGAGTCTAGACCCCACCTCTTCAATCCACATCGTTTTAATATGTGCTCATACTTTTAGGATTATGACTTCAGTGTAAATAAAGAGAAACCACACTTTATGTTTTGTGGATCTTTGCCTCCCTCCCACCCTTTTCGTAAGATCACATCACTGCCTGCATCGTGTCTGTCATACTCACTGGGCTGTGGAGTGCGGCTGGCACCACAAATCACCTGTCTAACTATGTCTGATCCTGTGTGTAGGGTTATGACCCAAGACTTGACTTTACTTCTGATGTCAATTTATTTGAGTGCATAGTTTTTTTAATTATAATTAATCTTTATTTCTGCTTGGATTAATAGAGCCAATTTTGTCCCTCATATTGATTTAATTTTATGTTTTCTGTGTAACATATACAACTCTTTCAGAATTTTGTTTCACAATAATAAAGAAGGTATTATAAATGTTTCTTAGAATAAAAGGAACTGGCCATGATAACACGGAGAACCATGGGTACGTTGTAAACACAGACAAAATGAAAAATACCCTGTGGGTAGCTCTATACCCATTCACCCTTACTCCCTTACGAAGAGAGCTCTACAAAGCCTGTTTTCCAGAGTAGCCAAGTTCTCTGCCTCCAAAATTTCCTTGAAATTATAAGGCCATATGATACAATTGTGGCCAATAAGATGGCTAGTAACTAGTGGGTGAGGAAAAAATCATATTTTGAAGGGGTAAGATATGCTCACATACTCCTTTTACTTTTTTTTCTTTTTTTTTTTTAACTTCTTTCTCACTTTCCTGACTGCAACACAGATATATTGCTTACACTTAATAGCAAACAACCAAAACCAGCCACATAATTTGCAGAACTCAGTGCAAATGAAAATAGCCACCCCCCACCCTGTTCAAAGAGCAGTGGTAGAATATATGGAAAAATCTAGAGCTTGTCCCTTAAAATACTGCACTACTGGGGAGCCTGGGTGACTCAGTCAGTTGAGTGTCTGACTTCGGCTCAGGGCATGATCTCACTGTTTGTGAGTTCAAGCCCCACATTGGGCTCTCTGCTGACAGCTCAGAACCTGGAGCCTGTTTCACATTCTGTGTCTCGCTCTCTGCCCCTCACCCCACTCGTGCTCTGTTTCTCTCCCTCTCTCTCCCTCTCTCTAACATAAGTGAAAATGTAAACATTTTTTTTTTTTTTTATTTCTAGGAGAGAGAGAGACAGCGTAAGCAGGGGAGTCAGAGAGAGAGGGAGATACAGACTGAAATAGGCTCCAGGCTCTGAGCTGGCAGTCAGCACAGAGCCTGACGCGGGGCCTGAACCCACGAACCGCGAGATCATGACCTAAGCGAAAGTCGGATGCTTAACCGACTAAGCCACCCAGGCGCCCCTGTAAACATTTTTTTAAAAAAATTAAAAGATAAATAAAATATTTCACTACTTTAAGACTTAAAAGGCTTAGTACTAATATACAAGTAAGAATATAATGGCAGCAACATAGTAGAAATGACATATGATATTTTCATCAATTAATTTATATAACAATAAATAATTTATTAATGTGTCATTTGATCATAAGATTTTTTGTCTCATTTTTCTGCATGTCTGTTCATTATGTTATCAAAATATATACTTCTAGCAACTTCATCTTTAAGCACTGTAGTTGAAAGCAATACCAATTTCTGTTGGCAAATGCCAGATCATAAATAATTTTTAAAAAGATCTACCTGCTGATATCATCATTACTGCAGCTGTTAATTGTGTTTTATAGTATGTGAAAACTTTGATATACATTTCTGATCAGTTATTTCAGGATAACAATTTTAGTCCTTCTAGAGCTGATGATTCTTATAGAAGTTTTCTTTTCTAAAATATTGAACTCTTCCAACAAATTACTTTCTTGTATGTCTGAATTTAATTTTATTTGTTTTTTATGTTGTTTTCTTATCTGTTTTCTTAAAGTTTATTTATTCTGAGAGAGAGAGAATGATGTAGGGGCAGAGAGAGAAGGAAAGGGAGAATCCCAGCAGGCTCCACACTGTCAGCACAGAGCCTGACACGGGGCTCAAACTCATGAACCATGAGATCCTGACCTGAGCTGAAACCAAGAGTCAGGTGCCTAACCGGCTGATCCACACAGGTGCCCCGCTCTGAATTTAATTTTAAATCTCTACAATGGCATTTCATTATTCTCTGTAACATTTAGTGCCTGGAGACCAGCAGGTGGCCAGCTGAAATGCTTGGTGACAGCTCTCCGTGACTCTCCCTGCCCAGAGGCCTGAGCATGTGCGCGTGCTAACCCCACGTATCTCATGTGCTCATGCATGTGCTTTGTTCCTCCATGGACATAGTTACAGGAGCAGAGTCCCTTCTGAGAGTAGGGCTTTGAGTCACCACACAGGTTTCACGCCTATGAAGTCAGCCTTGCAGATATCTGAAAAGCATGATGGGGCGGGGAGTGAGCTCATGCTAAAGATGGTGGACGGAGAGAGAGAATACAATCTAGGATTCTTGATATAAAAATGGAGGCACTGTACAATCCTTCACAGCCAACTCTCGACTTCTTACCAGGTTAGAAGCAAACAAGCAAATACTCAGCTGATTAAATCATTAGATGGGGCATATTCTGTCTGGGCATCTAAATACATTCGCAAATGGTACAGAATTAGTTACCCAGAGCAATGTTGTGGACAGTAGTAATAGGAGCTAGTAGATGGAGTTGGCAGTCTGGAAGAGATTGGACTGTGGACATTTGCAAACCTTAATATGAAAGTCTCAAATGCTGAGCACTTTTTGCTGGACACGCAGACCCGTCAGACACTGAGGCAAGCTTTCATGCCCTGACCATTGAGCGGGACCCTGCATGCTGACTGAGCTGTGGTGGGACAATAAACAGAAGTGAATCAGACTTACTTCCTTGTTCATCCTATTGCTTCCATTCAAGGCCTCCTTGCAAGGGAAAATAGCATTAGATGAAGGCCAGGCCCTTTGCAAGCAGAGGAAGAAGGGAAAACCACTTTGCTGAGGAACGGTACTCCAGCCATGTCGGACAACATACATTCAGTGAAATTCCCAAAGTGTATAACCTTCTGTGATTCGAAGAATGTTGCCCTTTAATGCCAAAGACAAGGTGCTCTAAGTAGCTGCAGAGAGACAGTCTTAACATGAGGAAGGTTATCTCAGGAACTTTCTAGTAAAATTTCTCTGCTTCAGTGGGACATTGCAGCCAAAGTCAGATTAAAGATGGTGCCTCCCCAAGTAGATGTTATCATTCTGGAGTCCTCCAAGGCAGGGCCCGTTTCCTTAAGCCCAGGTGAGGTGTGTAGAGGGGAAGAATGCATGAGTGACAAACAGTCCTTACAGTCACAGTCAAAGCCATTGCTGGGAGATAGACAGTAGTACATGCACGATATTTCTCAGGAAATTGCATGGCCAGAGAAAACCGGAGACTTGGTAGTGATGATTCGTGAACGTTAAATTCCTACAGAAATCTCTAGGATGCTGAACTCAAGGCAAAAGGAAAAAGTCTGGAAAAATAAAAATACCGGTATAGAATATCAAACCCTGTAAGATTTCTAACATTAATAACCAGCCATCTTGCTTCCAACTTGGTAAAGTGTGGTTTGTAAGAAGTCTGTTTTGTCAGAAACACTGGAGAATATTGAAATAAATTTCAGAAGACTTAGGTATGATCTGGCATAGGGGCAGAGCTGAGAGGTTCTGTTTTCAACCAACTTTAAACAAGGAATATGGAGAAATGATGGAACTGAGGTGGAAGAGAATACCTGATTTTTGTGATATTCAAACATCTTTTCATTTTTGCTATTTTATTTTTCTCTATATTTTAAGGGAATTTTTTTTTAAATGTTTTTATTTCTGAAAGAGAGACAATGTGAGCAGGGGAGGGTCAGAGAGAGAGGGAGATGCAGAATCTGAAGCAGGCTCCAGGCTCTGAGCTGTCAGCACAGAGCACCAAGTGGGGCTCGAACCCACGGACCGTGAGATCATGGCCTGAGCCGAACTCGAAAGCTTAACCAACTGAGCCACCCAGGCACCACTAAGGGAATTTTCATCCTGTTTTACTTTGCTTATTCATTTTAAATGAGAAGGAATTGAAATACTTATGAAACTAATGGCTTGAAATAAATGGATTTTGTTCACAGAAGCCAATCCACAGAATGTTGAAATGAATGTTATATGGATGCAAGAAACAAACTGAAAAAGGGACAGTATGTTTCACTTAGATTCTTTCTGTACAATTTTAATGATATTTTGATTCTCAGATTATTTTCGTTCCCTTCCCTCCCCTCCCCACCCCTCCCCTCCCTTCCATTAGGGGACACCAAAAATCAAAACATACATGATTTTTTTTTCTTTTAGACTAACCCCTCATGGGAGTTTTATTCTTTATCCTGATTTTCTTACTGCTGCAGTTTTAGTTGACACAGCAGTGGATGATACTGCCTCTCCTCTGAGTGGGGTGAGCAGCATGAATTGTGACAGGGGGCTGACCTGATCTTCACGAGGTAGTGGGCAGGCAGGATGATGCGGGGTTTCCATCCCGCAGCCCAGGGAGGAGACATGGCACAGAAGACCTCTGTCAGGCCCCAGGCTTGCTGGACTATACACTGTGGCCTCATCAGTCAGAAGCACGCAGGAGCGGCCCCTCCAATTCAGAGAAAGACTTGAAGAGTGAAATAAGCACAGTGGTGGAATGGGTGGCCCCTGTCCCTCCACAAAAACATCAGGGAAACAAGCAGGCCTTTCCAGAACCAGCTTAGCAGAACTCTGGAAAGCAGTCTGGTTTTCTGCAACCAGCTGACTGCTGCATCAAGAGCAGTGCACTGCAACACTGCGGGGAGGCGCTGATGTGGCCCTTTTATTTGTCAGGCCCAACCTGCTGCTGTTCGTGGTCTGTGGCCCTGTCCTTATTAGGGGAGAGATGCAGACACCCTATTTGTGAGATACTGTGTCTCTTCTAACTTGTGTGGGAATGTGTAGGGTATGTGACTCTGCCTTGCCAAGCTCTGAATTTAGGCAGGGAAACCATGGGCTTCTTGAAAATGCAAAGAGATGAACTAAAACCGCACACATTTCAGAAGCAAAACGTCACCATGGAGCTAAACGACGGGGTTCCTAACTCCAGGGAGGAAAAGTTGGCAGGCTCGAGGGATTCTTGGAAATGAGGACATTCCAAGCATCTTGTATATGGGGGGATTTAGAAAGCCGTGCACCTGATCACAGTGAGACACATGCTCAGAGAAGACCGGAAGACCTTGCATGTTCACCTTGGGCTGCTCCTGGGCTCAGTGCCAGGCCAGCTAAGTGTGGGAGCGCCCAGCACAGAGCCACTCTGTTCTGGTGTTGTTTCTTCCCTTCTCTTGTTGCTGTTTAGTGTCATGCTTGTGTATCCATTCTGTTTCCTGTTGTTTTATTGGTTTCTCCTTTTACTTGGTGTCCAAGGAAATCCCTGTCAAAACATTAGCTGAGCACAAGGTAAAAGAAGAGAGACTTCAGGGGTCACACAGAAAGAGAAATACAGTTTTGGAGAAACAGTTTGGAAAAGTTGTTCACAAATGCGCTAGTTCAAGCCTTCAACAATCAGCACCCGCAAACTGTGAGGAGGAAGGAGAATCCTACTTCTGCTGTTTCCACATTTGGGAGACTCAAGTTTTCAGGAACAACAACCAGTCGCGAGGCGTACAAGCTGTCATGTATGCCCCATGCAGAACAACAGAATAAATGGACAAAACCATCCTTAAGAAAGTGCAGACGTCACATTTAACTGACAAAAAATTCTGTAAGAAAGTCTTAACTATTCTCAAAACACTAAAGGAAAAATGGGCAGAGAAGCGAAGAAAATCATGAGAACAACATATAATAAAGTAAAAGTATAATAGAAGAGATGGAAATTATACACAGAAACTAAGAAATTGTGATGTGGAGAAGCACAATAACTAGCGTGGAAAGCTGGCTGTAGAGAGTCACACGTAGACCCAAGCAGGTAAGAAAAAGTTATGACTCACAAGAAACAGATAAGCAGCAAAATGGCACAAGTCTTTTTTTTTTTTTTAAATGAGAATTACTTCAAGTGTAAATGAATTAAACTAATCCAAAGACAGAGGAGGATATAATAGATTTTTTTTTTTTAAGTAAAAACTGTCATAAGAAAATGTATGGTTAAATGTCAGTGACCTTGGATTTGGAAGTAGATGCTTAGATATGACACCAGAAGCATGAGTAACAAAAGAAAAACAGATAAACTGGACTTCATCAAAATTTGAAATTTCTCTGCATCAAAGAACATTTTCAAGAAAATGAACAAACAACTCCATTTATAAAATGGGCAGAGAGCATGAGTAAAAATTTCTCCAAAGGAGGCATGCAAAGGACCAGTGGCACTGAAAACCTACTCAAAATCGTTAGTCATCAGGGAAAGGGAAATAAAAATGACTTGGACACCACATCACACCTGCTACAATGGTTGTGCTAAACAGACAAACAGAAAAGAGCAGCTGTCAGCAAAGAGGTGGAGAAATTGGAGGCACCACAGTGTGCTGTGGGAGTGTTCCACTGCACAGCCATTGTGAGAACAGATGGGAGATTTCCTCCGGCTCAGCGTGGAATGACTGCGAGGCCGGCAGTTGGTGTTTGCCTCCAACAACTGTAACCAGGCAGGCAGTGTTCACTGCAGCGTTTTTGCAGTCACCACTGGCGGAAACAGTCCAGTCTCCATCAGCAGATGAACAAGTAAAACGTGTGTGTGGGGGGTGCCTGGGTGGCTTAGTCGGTTAAGCGTCCGACTTTCGCTTGAGTCATGATCTCGCGGTTCGTGGGTTCGAGCCCCGCGTCAGGCTCTGTGCTGACTGCCAGTTCAGAGCCTGGAGCCTGTTTAAGTCTGTGACTCCCTCTCTCTCTGACCCTCCCCTGCTAATGCTGTCTCTCTCTCTCTCTCTCTCTCCTAAAAATAAAAAAAACATTAAAAAAAACAAAACGTGTGTGTGTGCACACGTGTGTGTGTGCACGCACAATGACGTGATTCAGCAGTGAAAAGAATGAAGTCTTGGGACACCCACAGCATGGATGAAGCATAAAGTCACTGTGCTCAGTAAAGCCAGACACAAAAGGACAAAGGTTGTATAATTAATTATACTTGGATGACGTGTCTAGAATAGTTAAAATCAGAAGTAGGTTAAAGTGAAACTGAACAGAGAGCTCCTTAGGGCCACCCTGGGTGGTGGAACCAGGCAGTCAACAGAAGGCACAGCATCGTGGCTTTTACCAGTGTGTGTTCCACAGAATATAGCACTGTGGGAGCCTCTCCTCATTGCCATTCCCCGGAGGAGATTGAGTGGCAGGAACCATGTCCAGCTAAGACCATGGACCTTGAATATAGGACATAGTGCCCGGAGTCTGTGACACATAGCTGACGCTAAGCCAGATGTTAGAGAATGAAGTGACTCTGCAGCCATCATCTGGAACGTTCTGTGGCTCTGGGAGGGTGCGGACAAAGGACCTACGGCAGGTGGCTGCGTGCCGCCTGTGAAATCCCGTTCTCAGAACATTTCGGTGTTTTGAAGTTTCATTCATCTTATCAGGGAACATAAAACTGCAAAGGCAGTCAGGGTGAATTCTGTTCCTAGCACACCACTTCCAGAGCACAAGCTTGTCCGGCACACGGTGTTACAGAGACCGTCACTCAGCCACTGTCTTCTAACTCTTTGACTTGCAGAGCTGGCGTGCGGTAACCACCCTATTGTATTTCGTCAGTGGCTACGGTATTTCCTGTTAATCAGACAGTGTTGGTAGTGGTCTCCCCAACTGCGGGGCTGGGGCAGGAAGGGATGTGCTCCTATTCCTCACGTGGCAGGTTACTAATCCTCTCTGCGGCACATGGCCCTGTGCGTGAAGTGGGATGCCCAAACCACCTAACAATATTATGGTTCCGGTAACTGATTTATGGGATTTTATTTCGCTCCGGTGCTTATTTAGGCTTCAAGCAGGATGACGCAGGGTCCCACAGAACACCCTGGGAAGAGGCCCCGGTCACCTGCCTTTGGACCAGTGTCAAGTACAAACTGCATTTTCTGGGTCTGTTTTTGTCTTGTCATCAACTTCCGAACGCGTACAAGGAAAAGTCGGAATGACCGTACGGAGAAATTATGGAACGTGGTAAAGGGCAAAACAATACAATTTAATGTTATTTCTCCAGGAACATATGAAGCCATAAAATTCTAAAGCCTAATTCCTGGGACAAGGTCCCACAAAGAAAAAAAAATTGCACGGCATGAATCCAGTCCTCTGCCGGTGTGTGGAGCAGGAGGGAACTGTGCGGTCTTCATCTGTGTCCCCTATGAGGCTGAGTGTGACCTTGGGCCTATGGTCCCGTAATCAGGATTGACTGTCACGTGAAGAAATGTAAAATAGAATCTTATGGTGGAGCTTCCTCAGCCAAGCTTTATAACCAACCACGTGTCCTTGTCTGATTAAATACATGGTGGAATTTAAAATGAATCTCTGAGATTTAACACATTGGAATAGAAGAAATTAAAATGTATAATTGTAAGACAGTTTTAGAGATGTTCTCTAACGGCCAGTTTGAAAATAATCATTTCCTAATCAAACTCATGATAGGTCTTTCCAATAGCAAATATTATGAGGAACAGTAAATTGATTCATGCAGGCCTTGATGGGCATTAGCTCCATGATCAGTCAGTCTAGCATGAAGTGTGTCTCTTCCAGAAGTGCTTGTGTGCATGGGCGTGAGTGTGCGTGTTTAGTTCCAGACTCAAAGATTTCCAACCAAAATATATTTTATTCCAGGTACTGATTACATTTCTGGTTTAAATATTTAGCTCATTTGCAGTCCTTTAGAATGAAGCCAAATGCTAGGTAAAAACCACTGAAAAATTTCTAGATATGATTTTAGTGACAGGCTGCTAGTGTGTCAGTAATACTTCAACTGGTCTCTCACACCATAAGCATGGACATAAAAGTGAGTATGTTTTCTGTGATGCAAAAATGAAGTTCATATCACATTTAACATGAATAGAGAGAGAAAAGGAGTGATGTATTAGTTGGAAAAAGTTGTATTTTGGAGGGGAGACTTTTGATGTCCCAGATTAAATGGCTCTTTGATTTTGAGATAGTTGATTATTATTTTCAATTTCTGATCTATACAGCAGGGGGAAAAGCAGAACTGATTTTGTTTATGAAACCAAAGCAGCTTGAGACCAGTGTGCCTTCCTCCTTGCCTCTCATCATGCTGTTTAGAGGCAAAGCCTTTTTAATGCACTTTGTCTACACCTCCCTGTTGCTGTCATCTGCCCAGATTTGTGTTTATTTTTCCCTCTCAAATCCTTTGCCACCTCCATATTCTCTTTACTTCTGTGTGTGTGTGTGTGTTTGTGTGTGTGTGTGTGTGTGTGTGAGAGAGAGAGAGAGAGAGAGAGAGGGAGAGACAGGATTTCGTTGTGTGTGTGTGTGTGAGAGAGAGAAAGAGAGAGAGAGAGAGGTTTTCATTGTTGAGATGACCCATCAAGAAGAACTCTCATCCTTGGTCCTTGACATCCCTAATCTTTGTGACTTTCTCCTCCAATCCACTTGAGCCACTTGAGTGGAAAAAAAGAAGAAGGAGTTAAATTAAGATGGCTTGTATCATATCCTTTAGTTCTTATGGTTCTGTCATTTAAAATCCTCTTGGGGGTGCCTGGGTGGCTCATTCAGTTAAGCATCCGACTTTGGCTCAGGTCATGATCTCATGGTTCTTGGGTTCGAGTCCTGGGTCCAGCTCAGAGCCTGGAGCCTGCTTCTTTGTCTCCCTCTCTCTCTGACTCTCCCCTTCTCATATTGCCCCTCTGTCTCTCTCAGAAATAAGTTTAAAAAAAAAGTGCTCTTTGGTACAGGGCTGCATGGTTATTGGTAAATATCTCTAGAAGAAAATATACTTCAGAAATAGATTAAATATGTGTCTCTGAAAATGTTGTGTTTAAAAACCCACAAGGGGTATGGGGCACCTGGGTGTCAGTTAAGCCTCCAACTCTGGATCTCAGCTCAGGTCATGCTCCCGGGGTCATGCGATTGAGCCCTACATCAGACTCTGTGCTGACAGTGCTGAGCCTGCTTGAGATTCTCTCTCTTCTGCTCTCTCTGCCTCATCCATGCTCTCTCTCTCTCACTCCAAAGTAAAAATGTAAACTTAAAAAAAACTTTAAAAACCATAGGGACTTTGAAATGAAGCTTAACCCCGTTATTTTGGGGTATGCAGTCTTTAAGCCTTTGAAGTCAGCCTACCTTTCTAACCATGTTTCCCACACGTTCCTCTGTCCAATTCAGGGTGTAGTTTTCCCAGGTCTCCAGGATTACACAGATGTGTGGGGTTTTCCTCCTCCTTGTCTCCATCACCTACTGCCTCTCTCCTGCTGAGGGCCCTGCTCTTGTCTTCCCCACCTGTAATGCCTGGGCATTGAGTCCACTGCACTTGGACGCATTTCCCAGACCCTCCCTCTGTCATCTCCAACACAGGTGCCTCTCCTATGTACTCCACTAAGTACTCTAAATTCCTCCCTATTTATTACCTGTTACACTTGCTTGTTTCATTTATCATTGTGTGGATCACACTAGCTTTTGAGAATAGGTTTGGAGCCTTGTTCATTGGCTTCCAACACATCATTCCAAATAACATTCAATAAATGTAAAAAATTAAGACCTTTCATAACGATATTTTAAAATAAATAGTTCATACAGGTACTGTTTAATTGCAATAATGGATTTGAATTTTGAGTTAATTAAAAACCTTAATTCAAATTTTATAAAATATAATCTACAAAACCTTTAATTCAGCTTTTGTTTGGCATAATGAAATAGACTTTAATATATAAAAATGAATATGCCGTCTAACTGCATATGAACATATTAGGTACATCAGTCTTTACTTGATTCAGTGGTTTTAAAGTCCTGGTTAACCTTTCAAATTAGATTTGTTCTATCAGTTATACTTAATATGAAAACTTTTATCTTTCCCTGTTAGATTTCTTTAATTAGCTTCATTACTCTTTTTAGTGTTTTTATTATATTGAAGATGTATATATAGCTAGGTAGCATCCAAAGACTTTTCAATGATTTGTTCAATGATAGCTAGTAAAAGAATGAAGAAAATGTGAATTCTTCCAATACTTGAATTCATTATTATAGAAAGTTTTTTTAAGTTTATTTATTTATTTTGAGGGAGAGGGGCAGAGAGAGAGAGGAGGAGCAGAGAAAGAAGGAGGGAGAATAACAATCAGGCTCCACACTCAACACAGAACCCTAGGTGGTGCTCGAACTCAAGAACTGTGAGATTATGACCTGAGCCAAAATCAAGAACCAGGTGCTTAACTGGCTGAGCCATCCAGGTGCCCCTGTTATGGAAAGGTTTTTTTAATCAGACTATAAAAATGTGAAAGCAAATCCCTCTTCTGTGAGCTAGCTTCTCAGAAAATTAACAAAAACAAACTATAATTATTACTGATCCTATTTTTTTATAATTACTATAGTGTATTATATGAGTGGTAAGCAGAAAAAGGGGAACTCATGTTTGTTTTTTGTTTTTTTTTTAATGTTTTATTTATTTCTAGGAGAGAGAGAGAGACAGCATGAGCAGGGGAGGGTCAGAGAGAGAGGGAATGACAGACTCTGAAACTGGCTCCAGGCTCTGAGCTGGCAGTCAACACAGAGCCCGACCCGGGGCTCGAACCCACGAGCCGCGAGATCATGACCTAAGCGAAAGTTGGACGCTTAACTGACTAAGCCACCCAGGCGCCCATCATGGTCTTTGTTTTAAAATAAATAAGACTAAAGGGGCTTCTCTAATGCACACATGTACATAATAACAAAATTTTAAGTTTGTAACATTTTGTGGGTCAGGTGTACCAAGTATTTGAATATCATATATAAGTTTGAGTCTAAGTGCTTTGCAAATTTGACTTGTATCCCAGTCTGGTATTTCAATTTGTTATGTTATTGTTCGGTGATAGCATAAGAATTTTGAAAGATTAATAGATGTGTTTGCCTACATTCCATATTTTGGGCCCTTTCATCTACTGTTGGTTTAAATGCCCATTCCTCCACCCCCCACACACACCGATCACCACCACCAACCCTTCACCATCATCATCATCACTGTCATCATCATCATCATCATCATCACAAACACCATCATCACCATCACCACTGCCACTCCCATGACCCCCGTCATCATCATTGCCGTCATCTCCATCGCCATCGACAAATCACCTGACGGTTCTGGTGTGCTCATCCACTCATGGGAGGAGTATGAGAGCAAAAGCAAAAAATAAACAAACAAAAAACCCAACCAACTAAACAAACAAACAAAAAAAAACCCAAATTAAAAAAAAAAAACCTCTCCCAAATATTTTCACATTTTCTTGCCTTTGGATTTTCCAAATTTAGGACCTCAGGGACTATAGTGGTTCACAGTGGTATAAATTAATTATTTTAGAGGAAGCAGATTGATAGATGAACAGTGTTTTTTTTTTTTTTTTATATTATGACCAGAGAAAAGAAAATTATTTTTGTAGTGTTGAGGGGGTCAGGGATAGAAAATTCATGAACAGGCATCATGGCCTCCTGGAAATGGGGATATTTTTGTTCACCTGCTTCAAGTGCAAAACCCTATGAAAGATAATAGTAACATGATGAAAGAAAGACCCACATCCTTTAAGAAATTTAGGAGCAGAGCAAACAGGAAAGAGAACGAGGAAGAAGCAGAAGGCTAGACGTTAGAAAATGACAGTATATTAAAGGGAAAGCAGAGTGGGTGCTGGACTGTCATCACTGGTGAGGACTTGGCAGAGAGAAGTGCAGGCCTAAGGGTTGTAATTACACACACTGGACTGTTACTCAGCCTGAGGGAAATGAACTCTCATCATTGGTGACAGTATCAATAGACCTAGAGGGTACTATCCTGAGTGAAGTAAGTCAGGCAGGAAGTGATATATACCATATGGTTTCACTCATACATGAAATCTAACGGAACAAAACAAAGAAGCAAAACAAAACAGAACCAGACTCAAATATAGGAACCTGTTGATTACCAGAGAGGGGAGGGGTTGGGATGCATTGGGGACAGGCGACACAGGTAAAGGGGAAGACGTATACACTTCCAATTATAAGTAAGTAAGACACAGGATGTGGAATGTCCAGCACAGGGAACATAGCAATGTCGCAGTAACTTTATGCGGTGACAATGGTAACTAGTTACTATGGGGATCGTCTGGTGATTCACAGAAATACCAAATCACTGTCATGTAACCTGAAGCTTACAGAGTACACTGTATCAACTATACTGTAGTAAAAATGTAGAAATAAAGAGGGTCATGGAGGAGAACTCACTGGTGGCTTGTGTGGACGGACAGCTGACGACAAGACTAGCGAATGGCCATGAGGTTTGCAGCACAGAAGGATGAATGAAGACAACGTCATTCTTCTCCTCCCAGTCTGTGGGATTCAGATAAGGAAGGAGAGGATAGAAAGAATCACAGATTAAATTTACTTTCTTCTTTTTGGTGCCAAGTGGAGAAATGACATGACAGAAGTTAAGTTGAGTGACACAAATACCAGGGAAGACCCATCCTGGTTGTCACCGAGGCTACTCCTACCTTTCAGTAATGGTCAGCCTCTCTCTTCCTTCTCCTCCTCCTCACCTGCCTGGTGGCTGCAGCCAGGGTCCCCACTTCCTGGCATGTGTGTGTGTCCCTCTCTCCTTGGGATGGAACAGATCAGCAGTTCCTTCTGCCAGCTCCTCCGAACAACTCGGAACCAATCGTAACAAAGTCAGCAGGGTTGGATGAAACATGAATTTGCTACCATCAGTCATGTCAGCATGTGGTTATTTCTAGAAACACACACACCCAGAAATATGATTCTATGGATGTTTCTGAGGATATACGTAAATGTAAGTTTCTAAGTTGAGAAGCTATGTGACTCAAACAGATGGGGTCTTCTCTGCCCGCCTTTCTTAAGTCTGTGGCCACAGCTGCTTCTTAGACACGAGCTCTTGTGATTCTTACAGGGCCTGTAAGCCCCAAGCATACCTACCCCTTTGTTTTTACTTCAGATAAGGCAGTTTCATCCCTGTTAGAGAGAGAGCCTTTGCAGTATCCTCTCTCCCTGACTTTAAATCTTCAAATCAATGTTTCCCATTTTGTCATTCACACCTCAGCCTCCATGTGCCTTCTTTAGTGATTGTGCAGCCTTCCGCCATCACTCAGCTGTAATTCTGTGCTGAGTGCTTATACTGCCCTCTGACCCCCATATCCTGCTCTGCGATTTTGGGGCACTTCCACATGTGCGTCCTTCTCTGCCGTGCAGTGAGTTCTACAACAGATGGTCCACAAGGATGGACGTTTCGCCTGCTTTACTCAGTAATATATCCTAAGGAGTGTGGGTGTTCCATCAATATTTCTTTAATGCTAAGAAAGGATTTTGTATTTTTCTTGTTAAAACTATTAATTTATTATATTTTGTCTGGATTCTCCGCCAGTTTATCTAAAGCACATAAACAAAGCTTGGCAAACAGAGAACTCAGACATATTGAATTAAACAATGCGTTTCTCACGGGATAAGCAATTAATTTTAAGTTACTTCCAGATTTTACACTTTTCTAGCCTTACCCAAGCATTAAAAGCACTTCAATAACTACCCTATATCTAATAGATTCTAGTATATTTGGATAAGTCTTTCACAATTTTATCAGTAGATCATAATCTAAGTGACTTGAAAAGTAATGTCAAAAGGTGGAAAGGGATGATGACCCTTAACGCTTGCAGGTGTTCGTGGAAGTGCGTTCTCTTAGACATTGTTCTAAACGCCTGGGACCAGTGTTTATGAAGGGCACTCTCACATTTTAAAAATGTGCTCTTGATCTGTGTCTCCCTCTCTCTCCTCCTCTCCTCTGCTCTCTTTATGCCTCTCTCTTTGTCTCAAAAATAAACATTAAAAAATTAAAAATAAAAATAAATGAATAAAAATATGCACATGAAAAATTAAAATGGACATGTTTAGCAATTATAGTTTTAGAAAATGTATTCTAGTTATAGACGTCAACTGCTATATCTAATTTCTGCACAAGCATTTTTATTATAGAGTTGTTTAGTGTAACAGAAACAAAATATTCTGAATATTCTAAAATTAATCAAGGATGGTATATTGATATAATAGAAAAACGTGATTTGTAGTCACCAAAATAAATGAGATAGATCCATATTTTCTCACATGGACATATTTGGATAATTAGAATGTTAAAGTTGAAACAGAGTTTGAAATATAGAGCATTAATTATTTGATAATATTTCTGGTTTATATCCCAGATATGTAAACTAAAGAGCTAATTCAATATTTTATTGTATTATGCTCAAAAATTAGGGTGAAACTGGTGATGGGGATTAAGGAGGGCACTTGTCATAATGAACACTGGGTGATGGATGCAAGTGTCGAATCACTATAGTGTACACCTGGAAGTAATATTACAGTGTATGTGCACTGCCTGTAATTTAAATAGGAACCTAAAACTAAAAAAATAGAAAGCAAAAAATAAAACTAGTGGGGCGCCTGGGTAGCTCAGTTGGTTAAATGTCCAACTTCAGCTCAGGTCATGATCTAATAGTCTGTGGGTTCGAGCCCCACTTTGGGCTCTGTGCTGAGAGCTCAGAGCCTGGAGCCTGCTTCGAATTCTGTGTCTCCCTCTCTCTCTGCCCCTCCCCTGCTCGTTCTCTGTCTCTGTCTCTCAAAATAAAATAAAGACAAAAAATTAAAAAAAAAATAAAACTAGTGTTTGGAGAAATGCAAATTAAAAACAGCAGGATGCACACTCACCGAAACGGCTAAAATTTAAAATACTGAGATAATAAAGTGGTGCCATGCATGTAGGTCAGCTGGAACTCTGATGCAGCACTGCAGGAAAGGTGACATGAAAATGGTACAGCCAAGGGCATTCTTTGAAGTTATTTATGTAGTTACACATACACTTCTTTTGGGAAACATTTCAAGTTCTATATAAAATTATACACACAGTTACCCATACAACCCAGAGGTCTCAATCCCAGCTTATTTACCCCTGAGAAATACAGGAAAGTCTACACTAATACATATACATGGGGATTGATAGCAGCCTGGATTTCCATGAAAATCCAGGATTCTAGCCGACAAGCCATCCCATGTGACTGCTTGATTAATTACATAGGTAGATATAAAAGTGAAGTGTTTATCACCGTCAGTATACAGAGTATCAGCGTTTTTGACATTGTATTGTGACTCTCTGTGACATCCTAAGTAATCAAAACACATCCTTGCTTAACAAAATTTCTGGCCTTTCAGAGAATGTAAACTTGGGAGGGATCCTAAACTCACTGTGTCACCTTTACTAATACTTATTCACTAAACATGCTGTCGGTAAATAAGGTGTTTGGCTGCATAAACACAAAGTAATGCCCCCTTGTTGTATATTCAGAGCAAATTGAATATGTAATGGGGGACATTACTTTGAACACTGGCTTGACAACTTACTTCCTGTGCTGCTCTGAAATATCAGCTTTACCTCTGTGTGCCTCACTCTGTGAAATGAGTATAATCATGCACTTCTCACAGAGTTATTGTACATCTTTGTAAATGGCTTAGCACGGTGCCTGGCACCTAATGGATATTCCATAAATTTTAGTTTTGTGTCATTCATATGTTAAAAACCAGGGCTCCAAGATCATTGAGTGCATCTCTCCTTGTCCATCTCAGGCTCACACATCAGGACAGCCATTGGTACGGCTCAGAGACAGAGAATGCGTGGTTAGTGCATCATGTGTCATGGTGTTGTCTTTTGGACTTGTCTTTCTGGAGCCTGGCTTGTGATCAAGAGAGCAGGCACTGAGGCCAGCTGCCTAGGTTTGAATCTGGATTCCTTCATTGACTTCTGTCACTTAACTTTTCTATGACGGGGAGCACGAGGAGTCCTGTGGGATTGTGGATTCTCGTGTTTGTACCATGGGGGGGGATTTCCCCAGCATGAGCTAGGTGCCGAACAAAGACTGGAGATGTGAAGTGGGCATGGCTGCCCTTCTTTGTGAAGCTGGACAAGGACTGTGAATAACTCAGCAAGTTCTCAGGCAAACCACTTCTTTTAAGGGGATATATGGAAGTTAAAGGGTTGTCAGTTAAATCCCTTAAATCTGTCTGTGCTTTCATACTCCTCAGAGATTCTTCACCCACCCCTATGTGCAAAGCCTCTGAGTTAGGGTAGAGATTAGGCTGTAGTAAAGAGGCCCCAGATTAAGTGAATCATAAAACTCAGAACTCCTTTTGCCTTCTTATCTGCTGTCTCCACGTGCATTGCTGCAGCTACTTCATGCCACTTTCTGCTGACTTCCTGTGGAAAAGGGGAGGAGAAAGTAGAGTGCAAGCTTGTTTCATCAAGACTTGCTTTCAAAGTTGTGCGGAACCTTCCACCAGCTGTCACGGAACAGCTGGTGGTAGGGAAGTCAGGAGAGATGACTTGACCCTCTTCAGCCAGTTGTTCTAAAACTGGCATGTTCTTCATTAAAAGGTGGAGCATGGCAAAATGGGCTTGGCAGACTAATACTTTTAGTAAGTTTGTCAGGCACTTGGTTCTAAAATACGTGGTTTTGAATATCAATTTTAGATGCCTCAGTAGCCACTGAGGCTACTAATTATTTTTTAACATGTATTTATTTTGAGAGAGGGAGCACAAGCAGGGGAGGGTCAGAGAGAGGAAGAGAGAGAATCCCAAGCAGGTTCCACACTGTCAGTGCAGAGCCCAACGTGGTGCTTGATCTCATGAACCATGAGATCATGACCAGAGCTGAAACCGAGAATCCGAGGCTTAAATGGACTGAGCCACCCAGGTGCTCGGAAACTAATTTCTGAATCCACGAAAAAAAATAATGAGGAATAGAGGACTCTTTAAAAATGCACCTTGTATTTCTGTGTGATTACTATCCCTAAGAATAGCACATACCCACCAATGAACCGATACTTGGCCTTCCCTTCCTTGAGCAACAAAATGACTTGCTAACATATAATTATCATCTTTTCTGTAAAACATGATTACCTATTCTCTTAGCTTTCAGGAGATAGAACTGCTTTTCTCCTGAGAAAGCTTATTTTAATAGTATAATGAAACTTGAGGTGTTAGTGCTTTATTGTTTCAGGCTATTACTTACTATTCATCAATATCAAGTTAGCATGTTAATGTGTAATTTTGACTTGGAAAAATAACATTTTTGTCCTTAAGAGTAATTCAGAATTTTGTGGGCTGTTTGGGACATTTTTACTTCTTTTGAGATAATCCTGAATTATGAAATTTTTTATACATCTGAGAAATAGTTGGACCATGGTTCTACTTTAATGTTTTTAGTGATGAGCCAGGCACCTGGGTGGCTCAGTTGTTGGGTGTATGATTCTTGATTTCAGCCCAGATCATCATCCTAGGGTTGTGGGATGGAGCCCCTGTTGGACTCTGCACTTAGTGTGGAGCCTGCTTGGGATTCTCTCTCCCCTACCTTGCTCTCTTTCTCTCTCCCTTTCTCCCTCTGGCCCTGTCTCCACTAACTCACTCTCCCTTTAAAATAATTAAAAAAAAAAAAAAAAACTAACTAAATGTTTTTGGTGATTAAAAGGCATTTACTTTCCATCATAGTTTTGTAGGCATGTCTATAACATAATATGGTTTGAAATACAAACTATTCTTCACAGAAAATTTTAGTAAAATTAAAATTAAGTATTAATTACTGAACCAAAGTTGAGTGCATAAGCTTCTTCCTTAAAGAAATCCCACATTGAACATTTCAGGTCACTAGGGTACTATTTGGATAGTAGCTGTAGGTTGTAATTTCTCTGCACAACACTGTAGAGTATTGAAATGTGACTTTGAAGTTGCTGAATCTGCAACCAGTGTGCAGTTTACCCACTCCATGAGCTCTTATTATAGTTGGGGTTCAGTGGAAAACCCTTATGAATTCACAGACTTTTGAAGTTTCTTCACTAATTTTGGAAAGATGCAACTTACTTTTCAGTCTTTTTCTGAAAACATTGTGCCCTCACTTTCTTTCAGACACATCCATCAATATTCTTCAGTAGAAAAGTATATGCAGCATCTATGGAAACTGTTGAATTTGGTGTAACTTTTCATAATAAAACATGATTTCTGTAAAGGAATTTTGAATTATGCATTTCATCCTCGAAATAATTTAATTCTATTATTTGTACAATATAAGACCTCTAATGACCTAAAAGCCCTTAAAAAAAAAAAAAAACCTCCCCACATGAATTTTTATTTACTTTACCTTTAGTAATAATTATATATTTTGTAGTATATTAACTACAAATATCAACTTAAGAAAGTTGGGGGCGGGGACGCCTGGGAGGATTAGTCGGTTAAGCGTCCGACTTTCGCTTAGGTCATGATCTCGCAGTTCGTGGGTTCAAGCCCCGCATCGGGCTCTGTGCTGACTGCCAGCTCAGAGCCTGGAGCCTGTTTCAGTCTGTGACTCCCTCTCTCTCTGACCCTCCTGCTCACTCTCTCTCTCTCTCTCTACCTAGAAATAAATAAAACATTAAAAAAAGAAAGAAAGAAAGAAAGTTGGGGGATGCCTAGATGGCTCAGTTGGGTGAGGATCTGACTCCAGCTCAGGCCGTGATCTCACAATTTGTGAGTTCAAACCCCATATTGGGCTTGCTGATATCAGTGCAGAGCCTGTTTTGGATCCTCAGTCCTCATGTCTTTCTGCACCTCTCCTGTTCATGTGACCTCTCTGTGTGTCTCTCTCTCTCTCACTCTCTCCCTCAAAAATAAAAATAAACAGGGGCGCCTGGGTGGCTTAGTCGGTTAAGTCCGACTTTCGCTTAGGTCATGATCTCGCGGTTCGTGGGTTCGAGCCCCGCGTCGGGCTCTGTGCTGACTGCCAGCTCAGAGCCTGGAGCCTGTTTCAGTCTGTGACTCCCTCTCTCTGACCCTCCCCTGCTCAGGCTGTCTCTCTCTCTCTCCTAGAAATAAGTAAAACATTAAAAAAAAATTTAAAAAAGATAAATAAAAATAAAAATAAACATTAACAAAAAAGAAGGTTGAGGTTATGATGTGAAAAAAAAGCAAATAAGCTTGAAATTAAAGATAAATAGTTAAAAAGGTTTAGAAAACACTGTTATAGGGGCACCTGGGTGGCTCTGTTGTTTAAGCATCCAACTTTTTTGGCTCAGGTCATGGTTTTATGATTCGTGAGTTTGAGCCCCACATTGTGCTCTGTGCTGACAGCTCAGAGCCTGGAACCTAATTCAGATTCTGTACCTCCCTCTCTCTCTGACCCTCCCCTGCTCACACACTCTTTCTCTCAGAACAAATAAACTTAAAAAAAAACAATGTCATAAATGAAGGCACTTTAGGAAGAAACATATAAAATAAAATAATTTTATTTTAAAGTATTCTCAGTCTTATAATATATTTTCATATATAGAAAAAAGATTTTTTCTATCCTATTTGTATGTCATTGACCTGACGCTATAACCAGAAATACTTTACTGCATATTTGGTATAAAGAAGGATATTCTGCTACTTGATCTTAATAAAGCCATCAAATCTGACAACAAACCTAGAATGGACTATGTCTGTATAATATTCAAGCCCCGTTACACTTTTCCCAATAATGCCCCTTATAGCCAAACAGCTTTGCTCAGAAGGATGTGTTGCATTGAGTTTTCAAGTCTCTTTGGTCACCTCCAACTTTAAACAATTCTTCATCCCTTAAGTTTATGACATTGGCATGTTCGAGAATGCTGCTCAGCTTGGTTCAGGGTGATGTTTCTTTATGATACCATCCAGGATCGCACACTTTGGCTGGAGCTTCACCTAGTAGGCACTTTGTTTTTCTTATCACGTCTGATGACGTGGTGCACACTTTAGATTTACCTGTTAGTGGCAAGGGTCACATCGCTCACTGGAGTGAGGTCTCTGCCAGGTTTGATCACTCAGAAATCTCCGGTTTTTCCTGTGATGTGGATACATATTTTCTTAGGAGTTACCTGGAAACCCTATAAAAATCTTTTCTCAAAACTCCAAGTTACTTATTTATAACATTGTATGTTCATGCTTTCCTGCTTTGTTTCATGTTGTAACCCGCTATTTATTATTGCTGTTGTTATTGTCGTCCCTTTGATGGTCAAATTCCTCCAAATTTAGTTGATAGGAATTTCTTTGGCTTCTGTGTGTTTGACATACTTGCATCTGAGAACCTTTCTTGCTGTCTTGTGGAAGGTGTTCATGGACCTTTGTCCACTTTTACACGCCTTTATCCTCTATTGGGACCCCTGGTATGTTTTAGAGAAGGACAGTAGTTTGAAGCCAAAATGTGAGTATTTGTAGTGCTCGTTGCTGTTGGGAGCTCTGCTTCCAGCTCTCTCAGAGAAAGAGTTACAGAATTTGTACTTGTTCCCATTTCCATCTGAATGCTTCTGTCTGTCTGTCTGTCCGTGTCCCGTCAGAAATCTTGAGTGTACATAGATATACCCAAATCCAGCCCCGCATCACCAAGTGCATCCTTATTTTCTTTCCCACCATGTTTGTAGTTACCATTTCTTAACATTGAGAAAATGGCTCCATTTGTCTTTTGTTTATTCATTTATTTAATAAATACTCCTCTGTATTTCCATCTCCCCATGTGGATGGTCTCCTCACACCACTCAGGCTCCACGTGCTTGTGTGTGTCCTCCCTGGCCTCCTAATGTGGGCATACCTGTTTATGTTCCCATCAGCTTTAGGTCACCTCCTGGGACACTTCCTATCTGCCTTTGGACTGAGTGCTCATGAGTTGGAGGGACAGTTACAGAAAGGAAGAGGTAGAGGAGGAGAGCAGAGAAGGAAAAGACACCATTGTGTGTCTGAGTAGCTCCCTTTCTTCATTCTCACTGGTGTCACCTACTCTAATGCTAGTTTCTAATATGGTAGGTTTACTGCACTGTTGGTGTCTCGGACACACACCCACACCCATGCTTGCCATCTACTCGTCCATCTGCACTGTGTTCTGTGTGATTCTTCTGTTCTCCAGGATGCCAGTTCTCTATGCTGCTGATTATAATCTAGTCCTTAATTCTGGACTGAATTGCTAACTTCGCATACTGTATGAGTGTGGGTGTATCTTTTTATTTTTAATTTCTGGAAAACCCTTTCCTTTGCAAATATTCCTGGATATTTGACAGTCTTTCTTTGTGCATACCATTTTAATACCTTACTTTGTATCTTGAAATACACTGATATGTTTTCATTCTGGTTCTGGAAATTCCGGCATGATTTGCATTCGTTGGGTCTACTAACCTTCATTCACCATGAATTATTTCTTCATGTACTTTTGTGATCTTTAATGGTGAGACTGTGACACTTATACTTTATTGTTGGAAATTCGTTGAAAGTTTAGCTGCATTTCTCCAGAAGTAACTATGTTATTCTGGCAGGGCTCTCAGAGGCTTACAAATCTAGGGCAATCATTATTTTTATTTTTGCCCATACGTTTTTACATGGGCATATGTTATAAATGTAAGTTCCAATACTATGTGATGCTCAGTCTGTGGTTAGGAATTGTTACTGTAGACTTTTTGATTTTGTCTCCCTTTAAGGAATGTTTCTGCTTTTCATGCTTAGTTTGTCCATTGTCAGCATTGGTTTTTAAGAGAACCAGCTTTATTGGGGCGGGGGGCTTTGCTTCTCCATTCCACAGTGGGGTCCTTAGATTATCTCTCTGTAAGGCCCACTAATAGCTAAGATCTGGGCTAGAAGTTCCTAGAGCAAAGGTTGCTTCAAGGCTGACTTGGCCTCCCTGGATTCCCAATTTCATTTTCTTTCTGGCATTCTAAGATTTCCATAACTTCTTACCGACACAGATGTCATTGTGTGTGTGTGTGTGTGTGTGTGTGTGTGTATTTTTAAATATTCAATGTTTTGGTTAGTTTCTGTAATTCTCCCAAGTCCCTGTCCGCCATACTTGTCAGAACCAACAAATAAACAATAGATTTAAATCAATTTAAATAATATTGAAATAATGTAGTAAATAGAATTATATATGTTATGATAGAAATTGACATGTTCTGTTTATGCTTGATATTATAGCTCTTCTGTTTTGTTTCACTATCCATTTTTTTGATCAAAATACTGATCAAAAATAAGTATTTAAAAAAATGAAAGCAAAGGTTGATTGTCTTCCTCAATACGATTTTAAAAATAAATCTAGATGGTCAGATGACACCAGAATCTTAATGAAGAGAACTTCTGTTTTTGGAAGAACATATTATTATTATTATTATACTCATCAATTAACTTTTGTGGTGATAATGTAGGGATTTTACTTTCTTTTGTTTTTATACAAAGTTTATACGATGTAAAGTATCTCCGTTAAGCTAAAATTGCGTATGGCAGAATTCTATATCTGGAGTGAACTCTTGGAAAATTGTTAGTTTCTACTCACCCAATTTTGAATGTTCAGAAGGTAAGAAAACATCTTTTCTACAGCTTTGAAACTTTTAGTTTTTAAAATCTCTTTTCCTGGGATGCCTGGGTGGCTCAGTCAGTTGAGCGTCCGACTTCAGCTCAGGTCATGATCTCACAGTTTGTGGGTTCGAGCCCTGCGTTGGGTTCTGTGCTGACAGCTAGCTTAGAGCCTGGAGCCTGCTTCAGATTCTGTGTCTCCCTCTCTCTCTGACCCTCCCCTGCTCATGATCTGTCTCTCTCTGTCTCTCAAAAATAAATAAATGTTTAAAAAATTAAAAAAAACTCTCTTAACAAGACTTCTTCTTCAATGGATATGTTGGTGTTTTCTAAAAATGTATTGTTAATAATTGTTTAAAACTACATTACTGAGTGGTCAAAGGTCCAAGAATCTTTTTTCACTAAGTGACTTTGGCAAGAATCATTGTAAATTTGGGGTGAAGAGACAGGTGATGGGGTTTCTTGCAGAAATGGTTTCCCATACCTGTTAGCTTACTGCTAAGGTACATAGCAGTTCTGTTTTTTGGCAGTTTAGGTCTATTAACTGGTTAAATCAGCTGGCAAGAAAATTGTGCTAATGAAGCCTGAAAATGACTTTAAATTCTCAATTTGGTCAATTAACAATTTTTGACCCCAGGCCACTAATGTCCTCCCTATAGCCAGTCCATCTGAACTTTCTCTTATTGGCTGGGGGTGGGGGGGAGGGAGGGAGCCAACATTGTGAAGCATTTTACAGTTCAAACAATGCTTTTACTCATAATAATTTATTTATTTTTATCACAATGCTAAAATATAATTATATACCATCTTGGAGATGAAATAATGGGATCTGGGCAAACTTTTTTGGCTTACCTCATAAGAGTGCCTGACTGAAGAGGAGAACTAATACCGAACTTTTTTTTCTTAATTACTGGCAGAAAGAGAGAGAGAGAGAGAGAGATACCAAATTCACATAATTTGTGAGTTGATTGAGAATTTAAGTCCAGAGATCTTACATTGTTAAATCCAGGTCCTTTACTCTTAACTGTGAAAGTACACTTCCTGCCGTACTTCTTGTTGCATTAACCGAGCTGCACACTGCTATGCTCAACACATACCTGTAGGTACAAATCAAATTTTTATTTTCATAAAGTTTTATGAGCTTGTGAAACTGAAAGAAAGTGTATTGATGACTTTAATATGTTTGAATTTGTTTTCTTCAAACACCAAGGTTTAGGACATAACAAAAGGGCCTTCGTCTTCACAGCAGCTTGCTCTATCTGTGAGAAGGATCCAACATTTATTTTAGTTTTTGTCTAACAGAGTATCTTTGCACAACTCTGCAGGGCACATTGGCTTACAAGGACATATGTGTAATCCATGGGGAGTGTTAGAGTCCATTAGAGCTTCTGTCAGCAACTTGTGAGCTTAGGGAATGGTGTCTGTGCACCTGGGATTAATGGTCATCTGACCACTCTCAGAGCTTGGAACTGACAACAGCAGTGCCCTGTACGGTTCTCACCAAGTAACCTGCGGGCCCCACCCTGTGTTCTCTCCTCTGTGTAATTTAATTCTGTTTAGAGCCTCAGAGATACAGTCAGTTCATAACGTAATCCTAGGATGCTTAGGGTAAGAACATGCAAAGCGTAAAGCCCTATAGCATATTTCCATAATTCAATAATCTTATAAAATACTCCAGGATTTCAGGCAGAGAGTTGTAATCAAAAGTTGGTGTTGATGTTCTATCTGAATATCTATACCCATGCCACAACTCAGCAGACTCTGCAGAAATAGTGAAAAAATAGAAGATCTTTATGGAAGATATTATCGTGAGAACATTACCTTGAATGGCCTAGCATTCTTTGTATAAAATGCATTGATAAACTCAGCATATGACATATGTATGCAACCAAAATATACAACAATGTTTACAAGATAAGATTAATTGTTTTTCTTTAGTTTTATGGACAACACAAATTTTACCCTCAAGCACAGCCAAAGGTGAACTCTTTTTGCAAAGGTCACAGAACAGTGACCTTAAATACTGTGCTTAAATTTCTAAGTGGAGATTGTGAGTTTACAGCCTGTGCCTGTGTGTAGGGGGCATGCCTATTTTCAGGAAATGTTAATCACAGGGATTATTAATTTACCCAAATATCAGAGAAATACGTTGACCTAGGAAAGCCTTTACACTGAGTTGAACTGATCCAAATACAGCTTCTATACAATTTACACAATACGTTAACCCTTAAGACACAGTTTTATATTTCTAATGTTTATTTTTGAGAGAGACAGAATTTGTGTGAGCAGGGTAAGGGCAGAGAGAGAGGGAGACAGTGAGTCCAAAGCAGGTTCCAGGCTCCCAGTTGTCAGCACAGAGCCGGACGCGGGGCTTGAACCCGCAAACAGATCATGACCTGAGCCGAAGTTGGACACTTAACTGACTGAGCCGCCCAGGCGCCCAACAGTTTTATATTTCTGATTGTCCTACAATAAATGGGTGATAGAGCATAGCTGGAAATTTGGCTATGAATATTTCCAGATATTTCCTCTGCTAATTTTCTCTTCCCAGTGGTTGGTATAAATGGTAGGTTAACAGTGGAGTCTGGTAGGTTAGACTTTTGTAAGACTCTTCATCTGTCTCGACGTTCATGCTTCCTTTTCCACCGTGCTCACCCTCACCTACATGCTCTCCTGACCCTCACCTTCAATGGCAGCTCTGCTCCCTGGTGTATGTAGTGTCCTGTCTTCACTGTTTATAGCCCTGACAGAGGAATCTCACTCTTGGTACTGCTGATGCAAACCATTACAAGTACTGGATGTCATAAACTACATCATAGCTTACACAGAACCGAGTGCCTTTGGACTTCCCAGCATTATTTCAGAGCTGGACAGCCCTCTGCCATGGCCACAGGACTACACGGTGCATCAGTGATCCTCACCATCACCAGTGACTTCTGCGTATACGGGGTCTGACGAGGAGGCCTCAGTAAATGTTCCAGGGGACAGGGATTTACTGTTACTTACCTGTGTGTTACTACAACCCAGTCAGTTCCTTCTCATCAGGTTTTTTCCTGCTTCTCAGTGATGTTAAGTAAAATTAGCTCCTCTTGCAATACAGTGATCAATAAATAGCCCCTCCCCAGGATGTGGCCCTGGAAATACCCACCAATATCCAGCATGGCACTGTACACAAAATCATATGGTGAATACATATCATTGAATGAATTTCCCTCGTGGATAGAAATGTTCAGAAAGTGTGTGTAGGTATATGAACAGATGCACATGCATGTGCATGGGAACATGGAAATATCAAGTTCCCCCATTTCCCATTAAATTCATTCCAAGCTTCTGAGTCATTACTGAACCCAACATTATATTGAAGGAAATCTCTCACTTTGAACTGTTTGCAGATATAGTAATAACTTTTGAATTGTAAAATATATTTTTTTATTAACTGCTCTTTTTCCAAGTCTAGGAACTTAAAAGTATTTAACGTGCTAATTCATCCTTAAAGCATTGCTGGATAAAGTGACCAGAATGATACACAGTACTATCACCAGAGAAGAGTTCCAAGAGGCTACTTGGCTAGTTTTTATTTTTTCAAATGTAAGCAAATTGCTGGTATACCATATCTCACAATTTTTCTAGGAAATAAAATTAGAACTTCCAATTACTTAATTAGTATATATGTTATAAATCTCATGCTAGACAGAAAAATTTTGAAGGGTGGCAGGCATAACTGTGGAGGGCATTTATCAAGCTAAGTAGGCAAGTGCTTCTCCATGCATATTATTTTAATTTATACATATATATTTAGATGGCCTTAGAGAAAGATGGTACACATGTAATGTGGGCTTCCATCCAACTAATGAAAGAGTACAAACTCTTTCAACTTTTGCAAGGCTGTTGATGCATCCGCTGGTAATTAATCACACATACATGCACATAAACATGCGTGCACAGGGCGAGAAAGGAAGAGAGAGAATACAGTACAACAGAACTTGGCATCAAGAACACAATGATATGATGCAGAAGTTGGGACAAATTATTTTGCACTTGGAAAGAAAAGGGGAAATACTGATCACTCGGCCCAATAATTGTATTCATTATAGTTGAGAAAGATGAATCTTAAGCATCTTTCAGTATTATATCCAAAATAATGCAACAGGTGGCTTAACCTGGAATAGATTTTGGTTCTTTAGCATTAGTTCAGTCTTCCTTTGGGTAACAAATGTGGAAAAGATGGCTTAAACCATTCCTTGCATGGATTTTAAAATCTCAAATATAGGATATGCATTCATATAACATCCTAATAAAAACTGTTCAGGCTATAAGTTACTATACTGATTTGTTGGGGGATGACTGAGTCTCAGAAAAATTGAATATGTCAATCAAATATCTTCCAACTAGTAAGAGGAGGAATTTCTGTTTATTGTACTACAAAGCTCCCCATTTTCCACAAAGTCATAGAGTTAGTAAGGAGAAGGACCAAGCTTTGCTCTCAAGTATTTGTGGATTCAGCGTTCTTTCCAACTCTCCAGATAGTCAAGAGTTGCAATAAGAGTATTGTTTTCATTTGGACAGGACTGATTTGATGGACAGCTGTATCTATTTATAAAAGTGTGTCCACATGTAACTCCTAAGTGATAAATATGTGAAACTCATTCACTCTCTGCCTGCCTATGCCTGAGTGTGTGTGTGTGCGTGCGTGTGTGTGTGTGTGTGTGTGTGTGTGTGTGTGTGTGTGCTGTGTTCTAATGGAGTCAAATGCTATTTCTTTTTAAAACTTGTTTATCATCTAATCTCTCTGGAGAGAATGAATGTGAGTTCTGTGTGCTCACATTTACCCAGGTTTAGCTGGGTAAATACACCAGCTAAAATAGAAATTGATGTCTTCTACTCCCAAAACTTGTCTCTATTTCAGTTTGTATTTGCGGGCAGAATGAAGACATCACTAAACTTCAGTGTCCATCCATTACCTCTTACAAATTGTATTAAAACTTGAGCAGTATAAAGTGGTTACATGTCCTTCTGTTTCTGAATGTATAATTGAATAATTACAGAAACAACAGCCTGCACCGTGGGGCATGACTTGTCTGATCTAATTTCTGGGCATCAGACTCTTTTAATAACATAGGCAATCGTGAACAACACACAACAAGGCTTCTGGTTCTCTTGTAAGTATTAGAAAATCACACAGAGTTTCATCTAGGGTATTCACACAGCCAAATAACTTATACAAGTTTAAATGAAGTAAAAAAAAAAAGGCAGTTTTTTTTTTTTTTTTTTAATGGACTTAATTTTTCGGAGCAGTTTTACGTTACGGAAAATTGAGTGGATCATACAGATTTCCAGATAACCATTGCCCACATACATGCACCATCTACCCAGCCCGGACCTCTCACACCGAGGTGGTTAGTTTGTCACTGTTGAGGAACCTAAATGAACGCATCATTGTCACCTTAGGTAGGTGAGCTTAGAGCTTGCCGTCTGTGGGTTTGACACACACATGCTGATGGGTATCCACAACTATAGTACAATCCAGATAGTTTCACTGCCCCCAAATCCTTCTGTCCTCTAGCATTCTCGTACTCCATCCCTGGCAGCCGCTGGTGTTTATACTGTGTCTATAGTTTTGTCTTTTCCAGAATGTCATATAGTCAGAATTATATGCTTTATTCCATAGCTTTATAGTTCCCTTTGTTTAGTGCTGAATAACATTGCATTGCCTGGACACAGCCCAGCGCATTTATCCGTCACCTACTGAAAACCATCTTAGTTGAGTCCAGGGTGTTGGCAATTAGTGATAAAGCTGCTATGAGCATTTTTTAAATGTTTTTTATTTATTTTTGAGAGAGAGGCAGTGTGAGCTGGGGAGGGTCAGAGAGAGAGGGAGACACAGAGCTTGAAACAGGCTCCAGGCTCTGAGCTAGCTGTCAGCCCAGAGCCCGACACGGGGCTTGAACCCATGAACCATGAGATCATGACCTGAGCTGAAGTCGGATGCTTAACCGACTGAGCCACCCAGGTGCCCCTGCTATGAGCATTCACATGCAGATTTTGTGAAGACATAAGTTTTCAGTTCATTTGGGTAAATTATTAAGGAACATGATAGCTGGATCTTATGGTAGACGTATGTTTAGCTTTGGAAGAAACCAGCAAACTCTCTTCCAAAGTGGATGAACTGTTTGCATTCCCACCAGCAATAAATGAGAGTTCCTCTTGCTCCACATCTCACCTGCATTTGGTGTTGTGGGTGGTTTGGCTGGTTTTGAATTTGGTCCTTCTAATAGGTGTGTAGTGTTATCTCATTGTTATTTTAATGTGTAATTCTGTCCTGCCATTGGACTTGGAGCGTCTTTTTACATTCTTATTTGCTATAAGTAGGCCTTGTTTGGTGAGATGCGTAGTAAGGTCTTTTGCCCACTTTTATCTGTTAAGGTCTTTTGTTCATTTTCCTATTATTAATTTTTAAAAGCTCTTTGTATGTTTTAGATAAAAGTCCTTTGTCAGATAGCCTTTGCAGATATTTTTACCCAGTGTGTGATATAATTGCATGCCAAGGGATGTGATTTAATAGAAAATGTTTGGAGACATAGAGGAGAAAAAAGGCAAAGGATGAAATCAGATCCATGAGGCATGGGTGGCAAATATTGGTACATCTGTGGGTAGGTAGATGGAAAAGCAAAAGCAAAGGAAGTGGTAGGCTTTGAAAATGAAGAAAGAATGGGAAAGACAGATAAATACCATTTTTAAAATATTCTGTTACTTGGAAGGGCACCTACGTGGCTCATTCGGTTGAGTGTCTGACTTTTGATTTCAGCTTAGGTCATGATGTCACAGTTAATGGATTTAAGCCCTGCATGGGGCTCTGTGCTGACAACAGGGAAGCTACTTGGGATTTTGTCTCTCCCTGTCTCTGCCCCTCCCCTACTTGTGCTCTGTCTGTCTCTCTCTCTAAAAAATAAATATTTTTTAAAAATGTTAAAAAGAAAGGATCCATTATGTAAGAAATACTTTCTCTTGAATCTGAATGTCTTATAAATATATAAGAATTACAGTGTGTGAGTATCATATCTAGTTAAGTTAAATACCTTGCCCAGCTAGTATGTGTTAGGCCTGAGTTTTGGGTCTTGCAGTGGCTGTAGCATAAGTCACTCTGGATGAGTCAGTGTGTGTCTGTGTGAACAGAAGCACATGGTATGTGATGTGTGTGTACAAGTGTGTACATGCATCTCATCAGTCAGCATTTAACTTACTTTTATCTCAGCTTTATTCTTCAACATTCTTACAGATTCCTGTGTAATATTGCCAAGCAGCATTTAGAGCCCATTTCCCACTATTTGATCATGTCTAATGCTAAGAACAACAGTGGTATAGCATATGTTAAAAGTGTAATAAAATACATTGTGTTCAAGTGTAAGGAGTGATTAGGATATGCAGAATTTATAGATGCTGTAATGAAAACAGATTACTTCCAATACCATTCTCCTGGCAAACGGAATTAATCAAATTATACATCCATTTTCATTTTCCAGCACTCATTGCTTTAATAGCAAATAGGTTATTAAAATGTGTTTACTTTCAAGCTGTAGATATGTGCCTTTGGTTATTGAAATACACAGAAGGAGAATTCAAGGTTCTTTGGCATAATGAGAAAGCTGTTACACAGCCTGATGCAGAACCTGCCTGAGAAAATCCAGATATAAGCAGACATTGGTGTGAAATTTAACAGGGCAGACACTAGTGATGTTAAGTTTTAATAAAGTCCATAAAATGTTGTTACTAGTCACTGAGCATTGAATGTGTTAGAGCAAAGCAAACGTGTCACATACCTGCTGTATGCCAGGTGACTCCTCAGCGGAATGGGCCAAGCCCAACAGACTAGGTGATGGCTCCTCCATAGAAAAGACTGATGGGTCAGAGACTCGTTCCCTGTCAGTCACGAGATCAATCTGTTTAAAGTCTGAGGGCTAGTAAATCACATAATATCAAGGGTAAGTGTTGGACACTGAAACTTAGCTATTATTAATAAACATTTTATTAAAGGTGTAATTAGGATACAGATGCAAAAAAAGAAATGTGTAAACAAGGCTTAAAAGTGGCCCGCTACAGTTGCATGTCTATGCTCTGCAAACAGGGCAGATCGAGTCTGGTGTGGCCTCCAGGTGACAGCACACGAGTTTGGAAGCTTTGGAATGTCATCGGAGTCAGTGATGGTCTCTGCTGAGGACCCGGCAGGAGGTGAGTTGCAACAACTTTCTGTGCAGTTTTCTAAAATGCTCTGTGATGTTTGTCCTATAACTGACCCTTCCAGTGTCCCGGCTCACTTCTTCCCCTACTTCTAGGAACCTTGTGCCCTTCAGATCATAATGCCATGGCTTTTTTTGTGTACATGTAGTTTCTCGATTCTGCTGCTCTCTGTGTGACCCAGCTGGGCACACTCAAGTCCCGAACCCATGAATATTAGGCATGTACAATATACTAATATTACTTAAAGATATACTATGTATAGCATGCATTAATTGATTCCATGAGTTGTCTGTCTATGGACCTCAACTGTCTGAAAGAGCGTAGCCATGTGGCAGCAGTCCTTGCCTGAACGTGCACCTCTTCTCACTCTGGACCCACTTCAACATGGGGGTTTCTGTACCGGAACTATACTGGGCATCTGGTTCTCACTTCAGGGCCACTCCAAGTCTTATCTCCAATCCCGCAGTTATCTCAAATAGGATGTCTCGATAGACTAATGACTAATCAACCCATGATCGCACATAACTGTGGGGTCATGCATTTGAAACTTTTAATTTTTGGGGGGTGGAGGCTTGCTATGACTCAGCTATGACCGTAAAGGTCTAGATGCAGTCACATAATGTAGCTCAGCTTATCCACTATGGAAGGACTCTGTGCTGGGTCCCTACAACCCATCCTGGCAGCGCACCTGGGGCCGAGCAGTGAGAGACTCAGTACTGAGTCCCAGGTGATTTCTCCTGGTTCACAGGGTAATGAACCAGCTGGTTCCAAATCCCCAGACTGTCTTGCAGGGAAGGAAAAGTTCTCTACCCTCCTGGTCTTCCAGCTGGACTAAGAGTTAAATTGACATGAGGCAGATGAAAAGGAGAAAGCAGGTTTATTACATGGGCCTGGAGGCCCAGTAATGATGTTGAGAGCCGAGAGAAATGACCGAGGATGCAGTGTTTATGCTTCTTAGACAAACGCACAATATATTTGTGAGGAACTGTCCGGACCAAGAAAACTCAACTGTGGGGACTTTAGTTAGTAAAGAATTCTAAGCAGAATTTGGGCCAACATAGTCAGTTAGTAAGAAATGACCTGGGTTGTTTGAACAGCCTTATCAGCTCTACATTTCCCATCTCTTCCCCTCCCCTGGGACAGGGAGGGGGGCTTTTATGTGGGACACGGATTATCTGCTTTCAGGACCGTCTCCGCATCTTAGCATCTTTACAGTAACTTTATTTAAAATAATATTCCAAAGTGGCACATTTGGGGGCAGTCTGCCATCAGCCCTTACCATGTTAATCATGTAAAGGTCTTCATTTTATAAAAAAGCATATCAAGATCATATTTCATCTCTAATTTTGATACTTAGAAAATATACTTTTATTTATTTTTTTTTAATATTTTTATTTATTTCTAGGAGAGAGAGAAACAGCATGAACAGGGGAGGGTCAGAGAGAGAGGGAGACACAGACTCCGAAACAGGCTCCAGGCTCCAAGCTGACAGTCAGCACAGAGCCCGATGCGAGGCTCGAACCCATGAGCCGGGAGATCATGACCTAAGCGAAAGTCGGACACTTGACCGACTAAGCCACCCAGGCGCCCCAGAAAATATACTTTTAAAAGAATTGAGAACAATGAACTTTAAGGCATTCTGTTATGTATATATTTCAAAACACTGAATATAATACACATTGAACAAGTATATATAGTCCTATCAACTTATGTGAATATAATATATAACAAATCACATCAATGACTATGGAGTTATTAATGCTAAAAATGATTTTAGAAAGCATTGTGTAAAAATAAAAATTAACTTTAGCAAAGTAAACTACCAATCATGGTATTTCATCTAAGCTATGCATCAAATCTTTGATAATTTTAAGGCAAACATCAAACTGAGAAAATATCTGGATTAATGTACTAAATAACTGAATATAAAAGCACTCAGACTTATTAAGACACATTAACACACCAAATAAAAATATAAATATAGATACTAAAAAGTTTTAGAAATAGCATATAAATGCTATATATATTCAAGTCTTGAATCAAAAGTTGACTTTTTTCAAATGCTTTATTTATTTTTGAAAAAGAGAGAGACAGTGTGAGCAGGGGAGGGGCAGAGAGAGAGGGAGATACAGAATCTGAAGCAGGCTCCAGGCTCTGAGCTAGCTGTCAATACAGAACCCAACACGGGGCTCAAACGCACGAACTGTGAGATCCTGACCTGAGCCAAAGTCAGACACTTAACCGACTGAGCCACCCAGGTGCCACAGAAGGTGACGTTTTTAATATATCAAATTACCAGAGTTTTAAGTTAGTAAATTATGGAATATCCATAATTTTATTTTTCAATTATTGCACATTATGATCCACAGGAATTTTAGCAATGAGAATGCCTCTTGCTGCATGAACAGTGGGGCATGACCAGGTGGGCACTGCCCTTGTCCCCTGGCGGCTGGGGCTCCACTGCTCAGAACTGGCTCCAGATAGTCTATGCTTCGGACTGCTTTTCTCAAAATTTGCTCAGTTCTCTTCCAATAGGGCTGGGAGACCCCGAAAATGCTCTAGTCCCAGCCTAGAATTCAGTCTAGAATTCAGTCCACATTCCCTCCCCCCCCGCCCCCCCCTCCCCCCTGCCGCAGGGAGCTCTAATCTTGCAGTCAACCAGATGCCCTGGGGAGCTGGGAGGAGGGGAAATTAGGCTTCTGTCCTCATTTTGGTACCTGCTGGTCTGGCCTTCCTTCTACAGAGAGGTCTGGTGACCCACTGGCCTGGGACCAAGTCACCAAAAGAGTGCTGATGTCCTAATTTGGATGATTCTCATTCATGTCAGATGCAAGTCACGTTCAGGGCTCTGTCTACTGGTCTGTCACTTGGAGGACTGAGCCACATTATGGGCTCAGCAGTGGGGATAGTAGTGAAGACAGTCATGGGGACCAGCAGTGAAGACCCTGTGGTGAGGACAGCAATGGGGACAGCAGTGGGGACAGCAGTGGGGACCAGCTGTGGGGACAGCAGTGGGGGCAGCAGTGGTGACCAGCTGTGGGGACAGCAGTGAGGACAGCAATAGGGACCAACTATGGGGACAGCAGTGAGGACAGCAATGGGGATAGCAGAGAGGACAGCTGCCGGGAGCCGCACTGGCCTCTCTGGATGGGAGTCACAGCAAGGAAATGGCAGTGTTTGCAGCTCCTGCCATAAGAAACGAAAACTGGTATCTCTTTCTGCTGCTACTGGCTCATGTTGGAAATGAGGCTGCTGGTATTGACCAGGCCTCACAATATTCCATATCAGACCAATATTCCAAACACAGATACCTCATAAGGAAAAGCATAGCCCTGCCTTTGCAAAAGAGATTTAGGTAAAAGCTCTGTGGGTGATTGTAAAAACCCTCTTCCTATGGGCCTTGCATATCAAAGACAACTGAGCCTTGCCCCAAGACAAACAGCCTAATTTAGAGTTAAGGAACAAATGGGGGCAGAACTTAATTTAACACTTACACCTTCTTCTAACTGGTGATGCACGGCAGTCCCTTCCCCAAGGCCTACATCCCATGAACACCCTCCCTTACTGGCAGCTAGGATGAGGATAGATAAGAGTAGCTAACACAAAACCCAAAAGCAAAAGGCTAACACATTTAGGGCCCCCGTGGTGTTCACACATTCAGCATCAAATAGGTTTCCACAAACAAACCAGTTCAAAAACATTCGTCCTCTTGAGAACCAAATGGAATGACTCCTGGCCTGACTATTTACGACTTAACATATGTTATCCTATTTTTTACTAAGAACATCCTGTTATTTCTTTAGTTGTAATATTCAGTCAACTATGACTGTGATAATTCTGCAATTTGTTATCGCAAAAGATTTCCTATTGTAAAAATTCCTTTCTCTGACCCCATGTTTTTGAACCTTTAAATAAAGACACCAAAACCTACAGGTCAGAGATGCCTGCCTGGTGATCAGAAAGAATTTCAGGGCTCTCTCACTCTCTCTCTCGCTGACACCGTCCATCCTTCAGGGACCCCTGGACCTGTCGGAGCCAGCCTCCGACAGACAGCAATGAGGACCAGCAGGAAGGACAGCAATGGGGACAGCAGTGGGGACCAGCAGTAAGGACAGCAATGGGGACTGCAGTGAGGGAGAGTTTGTGTACCACATACCAAAGAGTAGGTTTTAGATGTGCGTAACTGTCTTTTCAGTTGGAATTAGCTTTTAGTCATTCCCCACTATATTCCTGTAGCTGCTAATAGTAAGAAAACTGTTAGAAAAACTGCATGATTTTGGGAACAGCAGTGTAAGGAATCCAAGTTGGTAACCTGCCTTGCTGGTGTCTGGAGGTATTTCAGCCAACAGAGGAAAAGTGGCCACAGCACCACTAGGGAAGGGAGCCGGCTGCTTGACACTGCACCGAGAGTGGGAGAGGGCATTGGATGTGGAGCCGTGGGGCGCAGAGCTGGCTGTGGGAGAGCCCACAGCCGCCTCTCTCTAGCCCTTGTCTGTGTTGAGGGCGCGGTTCCCTGTGTTAGAGTCCTTTCGCCCCAGTCCACTGAAGCCTCAGGCATTGCGGGTTAGAAACTCAGAGGCTAAACTGTCATGTTCTGGAGTGGTTTGCTTCTGGGGCGGTCAACCATATTTTGTGGTCTTTAATTTACAGTGTGTCAATGCCAAATACGCATATTATTCTACTGATTACTGCGCAAGCATAGGCAGTCTCGTTCCTGACACCGTGTTCTTGTTTCTTCCACATCCTGTGGGATGACCACTCACTGGGGCTCAGTATAGGGCAGTGGAAGGAACACAGAGATCTCTTCCTCAAGGAGATTACAGGGCAATGAAAACATGATGTTGGCTTTGACTTACATGTGATTAACTGTTCCTTTTTCACACTCACCTTTTCAGGTCTGATTTACTTGTAGTGTTGTAAATATACTGTAGGCTAATGGTATGTGGATTGATAGAAACTTGGTCATGAGGTATACACACTGTTTAGAATTTATATCTGACTTACATGTAATATAAATTATAACAAGTGATATATATCACTTATAGTATATGTATTTTGTATGTGTAGTGCATTATATATGCATATGATTGTATTAATAGCCACAAATTGAAAATGGTTTCAAATTCTAGCTTTGTTTTACAAGGAAGTTTACATTTTTTTGGAAGTTTACATTAAAAAAAAATATTTATTAAGTAATCTCTACACCCAACGTGGGGCTCAAACTCATGACCCCAAGACCAAGAGTTGCAGGCTCTTCCAACTGAACCAGCCAGGAGTCCCAGAGAAGTTTACATTCTTTAAAAAATTGTTTTTATTTGATTTGAGTAGAGTGCACATCAAAATGATAAATTCCCCTTTCAACTTACATTTGCAGTGACACCAAATCCCTTTGTACTTAGTATAAAAGCTGAACCTCCCTCCTCCGTGTTCCTTTCTGCATGAAACTCGATTCCGTCATCTTCTAATGATTAATTTCTTCATACTCAATCTTGTTGCTGGGATACAATGACATCTAAATCATTAATATCAAAATCAGAGGTTTTTCAGCATTAGATATGTGGTTTACCATGACTTTTGTACTGCATATGCCTAGTTTGCTTTTTATTCCATAGGAAATCCATCTATTTTCAGCATTTTCTTTGATTTTTGTTACTAATTTTTTGACTCTTCTGAAGTTTATACACACACACACATGCACACACACACACACATGCACACACACACACATACGTCCAATATGTGCTACTTTGGTGGAATTGAACTTTTTCTTCTCGTTTTGCTAATGAAGTGTATCCAGTCCCACTGTTTGCCTGCTCTGTGCACTCTGTCCAGCCCGTCGTCCCCAGCACACATCTTTTGTCCTTAATTTGATCTTCTCAACTTGGCATCAGTACCACCCAGGATCGCTCCCTCTGCATCATGAAGAAAGATCAAGGTCTACTTTTCCCAAAACCCATTTCCTCATGTTTCTGGACTTGATTATGTCAACAATAACCCTTTTTGAGATCTGGAAAACTAATGTAAAAAAAGTTATTACTGCAGCATTTATCCTAGGTGTTCTCAGGCAGATATGTGTGTGGATGGGAGACACGTGTTTTCTTGTTAAGTCACTGCTTATTTTAGTCTTTGAGATATATTTCAATACCCTTTTTTTCCACAACTTGGAATATGACTCTATACAAAGTTCCTGTAATTTATTTAGCTTCATGTACTATTTTTCTCTGATTATTAATATAGCAAATATTTTCTGAGCTCATGTAGTAAGAAACCGGCTTTCTCATTTTCCATTCCTTTGAGATCTTCCACCTGTGCTATTCATTAAGAAATATTCTAGGGATGGCTGGGTGGCTCAGTAAAGTGTCCGACTTCAGCTCAGTTCATAATCTCACAGTTTATGGGTTTGACGCCTGAATTGGGCTCTGTTGACAGCGTGGAGACTCCTTGGCATTCTTTCTCTCCCTCTCTCTCTGACCCTCCCCTGCTATCTCTCTTTCTCTCTTTCTCTCTCTCTCTCAAAATAAATCAGAAAATTTTTAAATAAATAAACATTAAAAAATTAGCTTTTGGGGTGCCTGAGTGGCTAAGTCGGTTAAGTGGATAATGATCATATGGTTCATGAGTTTGAGCCTGGTTTGGGCTCTGTGCTGACAGCTCGGAGCCTGGAACCTGCTTCAGATTCTCTCTCTCTGTCTCTCTCTCTCAAAATAGATAAACATTTTTTTTAAAAAAAGACATGTTCTACCAACATTTCCTGAGTGTCTTCTGTATTGCCACAGATATGGATAGACAGAAAGATAGGTAGATAGACAGATGAATTAGATTAAAATGATTCTGTCCCCAAATAGATGACAGGTGAAGAAGGAGAGATAGAATGAGTGGCATTCCAGACAGGGGTTGGGGCGGGGCAGGTAGAAATGGAGACTGCCTGTGGGTGGCAGTGATCCGTGGAGGACAGGAACATTGTATCATCTCATTGTGTGCAATTCCTGGCCCATGGTAATAATAAAAGACGGAATGACTTTTAGTCTGGTTCATTGCATTTTAAAGTTCTCTGCAGCCAATGCATTTGTCTTATCATTTGAATCCTGTGAATAGCTCCCTCCCTATGTTATTATGACACTGGATAGAATATATAAATCTACTTGTAATGTAAGTCTTTGTATTTCATGGTAATGGAATGAACCAATAATAGAAATAGAGTAGGAAAGGAAGAGGAGATTCTGCTGCTAGAGGCAAAGAGAATCTCATGGAGGAGCTGATGTTTCAGGCTCTGTGAGTAGCATACAGGAGATGACGAATACTCGGTTGCTCTTTCTCAGGAAGGAAACCGCATTTTTCATTAAAGTCAGTCAATCCGTGTATTTTTGTCCAACTTCTGTGTGTTCAGGACACTGAGATATATAGACATGAATCTCTGTTCCATTTCTGTGTGCATACATGCTTGAAGTTTCAAAAGAACGTTAAATAAAAACAAATGTAACAACAAATCCCAGGGTAATTCCTCCTCATTCCAAAGGAAGAACTTCCATTTCCAGGCTTTGCTGTTGCAGGGCACACACAGTAGAGTTTACTCAGCCAGTCCTCCAGACCCCTCCTCGTCTCTGTGGCCATACCACACACCTCGTGTTCTCTGTTCTGGTGCTGCTGTTTGGGGTCGTGTTGCGGGCACGCTGTTGAGGAAACGCTGCCACTATAGAAAGTAGCTGCTTCTGCAAGGTCACTTCCTAGATGTGAAGCTATCTCCGAGGTAAACCAGAGTAATTTTCCGTCTAACTTGGCATTTTCTGGAAGATTGACTCCAAAATTCAAGGCTTTTCTGGTTAAGTTCAATTGCATTTATGGGGTGAGTTTCCTGCTGCAGAGCTTGGCATTTTCTGGAAGATTGACTCCAAAATTCAAGGCTTTTCTGGTTAAGTTCAGTTGCATTTATGGGGTGGGTTTCCTGCTGCAGATCTTGGCATTTTCTGGAAGATTGACTCCAAAATTCAAGGCTTTTCTGGTTAAGTTCAATTGCATTTATGGGGTGGGTTTCCTCCTGCAGAGGTGGGCTGTGACGCCCCCGGGACGAATGACGGATGCAGGACAGCATGCCCACGCACCTGCAGCTTCCCACCGCCCCTCGCCCCTCGGGAGCCTGGGACCACACGGAGGGAACATACTCTGTGGGATCTCAGTGTCATGAGAGCTGTTCCTTGCAGAGTGTCGTCCATTCCGGACCACAGAAAATAGACTGGTCACAGAGGAGATATCTACAATATCTTCTGACAGTATTAAAAAATCTGTTCATTTTTACGAGGATTTTATTCAAGTTAAGTTTTTTAATTTTACCGTAATTTTGTGTGCATTGTAAGGACAGACATGCAGTTCTTTCATCGGTTTGGAAAATGGTCCTCAGTGGAAGGTTCACTGCCCTGGCAGGGAGCGGGTCTGCTCACAGTGCTTTGCGGCTTCCCGTGTTAAAGGGTAAATCAACTGCGAACAAGGGCAGAGGACTGTACAGTTCTTCCCCCAAATAAAGAATAATAAGGTGCAAAGAAACAATTTCTTGATGCCTTTTCATCCCCCCTTTTGTTTGTTTGTTCTTACCGTGCCATTAAAAGGACAAGATTTTAAGAAATTTCTAAAACACCTGAGCCTTTTTAACTTTATCAAAGGAGGGGGCACCGCAAGGCAGCATCAGACTTGATTTCAGCTCAGGGCATGATCTCACCGTTCTGGGGCTTGAGCCCCATGCCTGGCTCCATGCTGACAGTGTGGAGCCTGCTTGAGATTCTTTCTCTCCCTCTCTTTCTGCCCCTCCCCTTCTCACGTGCATGCACACTTTCTCTCAAAATAAATAACTACTTAAATTAATCAAAGGAAAGTGACTAAACATAGAGAACATATGACACTGGAGTATAATTTTTGTCTGCAAAATTGACAGGTGATATGAACTGAGAATTTACAGTATATGGAATAGTAAATCACAAAAGTGGAAAATGTTGAGTACTGGTAAAAGTTTGTGAAATAATGCTTTTGTAAGCTGCTGGTATAAATATAAGTTGGTAGGTATTCTAAAACAACTTATTTTCTTTTCTCAGTATTTCATATGCTTTCTAAGTTAATTGTCTCCTTTACCCTGTAATTGTCCTTCTGGGAAATTATACTAATTAGAGATACACAAAGAGATGTACTTTACAATAATTAACACCAAAGCATTATTTAAAATAAATATGAAAGTAATCTATATACAATTAAAGGGAGTAATTCACATTTAATCAAAAGAATAGTATACAATCATTAAGAATAATCTTTGAAAAATATTAACCTATTTAATAATGTGGGAAGTGTTTATGACATTCTGGTCACTGAAAGTTAAGGTTCAAAACTGCGTATATGGTATGTGCATTTATATGTACTGTATACATTTAGAAAAAAAGAAAAACCAGACAGTAAGTTACCAACAAATTAACAATGGTTTTTCTGAGTAGTAGGACTACTAATGATACTTTTAAAATTAGTTGTGCTTTGTTTAGCTTTCTGTATGCCTCCATTAGTAGGCAGGTGATACCAGTAATGACCCAGAAGTCATCAATCAAATGGCAAAGCCAGTATTTTATGTTAGGAAAAGAGACTAAAGGAAAGAAGGAGATATCCTAATCTGAGCCTTGCACATAGTGTGCTTTTGATTAGTATTTCTCCAAGTGAATGGCAGTTTCTTGAAAGCAGATATTTTTTCTTGTATGTCTTGGGAAAGCACCTTTGATTGAACTCCTCAAAGGTGCTGACTATAATTCTTATATGAAAATAGGTAGGAATGTAATGAGATGTCAAGCTTTAAAGTGTAATCCATTAGTGTGTGGGCTTCCCCCATGCAATTTGACTTGAAATTAAATCCCATAATGGACTATATGATCTTTGCATTCTTAGTTCCTATTACTGAGCATGGCTGAAAAGTTACAGACCCACAGGGATTTAAACATCCTGCCCCCACACTGCTCTCCAGACCCCTTTGTCTGCGTTGTCCGTTGCGGGGCGGGGTGATCTGCACACAGTCCCGGAGATGATATGCAGGTCCATGCACAGTAACGTTAAGCAAAGGACAGACATACAGTTTACTTACTAGCAAGATAAATAGTTGTGCTCCACTATAACCAGGTGATTATGAGATTTCAGTAAAATAATTGATATAAAAAGCATAAATATTATGCACTCTTCCCCTCACTATTTACCTAATATAATCATCCTTCCCTTCCTTGTCTGCTTTTATTAGGGCAAAACAACTACCATGAGAAAGCTTAAGTAAAATACATTAGAAGTAACAACAGGAGCACCTCGTTGACTCAGTCTGTTAAGTGTCTGATCTTGTATTTTGCTCAGGTCATGATCTCAAGTTTCGTTGGTTCAAGCCCTGTGTTGGGCTCTGTGCTGGCAGAGTGGAACCTGCTTGGGATTCTTTCCCCTTCTTTCTCTGCCCATCCCCTACTCTCAAAAATAAATAAATAAACTTAAAAAAAAAAAGACAGGAAGTACTGTGCCATGGGACCCACCCAGTCTCTTTCAGTGCTACGATCATCAGATTTCAGAAGAAAATAACGGGTTCTTGTAGAATGTGAGAATATTCTAGAATCTGAGAGTGAGAATGCCTGGGTGGCTCAGTTGGTTAAGCATCTTACTCTTGTTTTCAGCTCAGGTCATCATCTCACAGTTCATGAGACTGAGCCCCATGTGAGCTCTGTACCACAGTGAGGAGCCTGCTTGGGATTCTCTCTTCCCTTCTCTCTCCCCCTCCCTTGCTCTTGCATGCTCTGCATCTCAAAATAAATAGGTAAACAAACAAAAGCCCACAACATTTCAGTTCCTCCTCTTCCAAAAAATGAGGCAGAAAACCCATCAATTTTGGATTTTTTTAAATCTTCCAGTTTTATGCATCTAACTAGTAAAAATTCCAGAATGAAGCCAGAAACCACTTGGAACATGGTTCAGAATGCATCTGAGCCTGTGTGTGTATGTGTATGTATGTGTATACATATGTGTGAGAATATGTGTGTATGCATATGTGTACCTATGTGTGTCTGTGTGTGTATGAATTTTGGGGTTGGGGTCGGGTGTTATATGTGTGTAAATACAAGTGTGATTAGGAAAAAAAAAACATTTCTCATACAAGTCATGGAGCACTCAAACAATTATAATTATATATAGCCAGCACCTAGGTTTTATTCACAGACTTGTGGTTGAGATGCTGCTTTTCTCCCTACTTTTTCTAGCTTCACCCTAAGCCTGAATTGTTTATAAATCTGCTGAAACTGTAAAACAGTCCTATTTTTCTTAGGATGCTCTACAGTAGCATTATCTGATAGAAATGTACACTGAGCCACATACATAACTTTAAAATGTATAGTGTTCACATAAAAAAAGGAAACGTGTGCAAAATAGTATCATTTCAACATTTAATCTAGTTGAGATTTATGACTGAGGTATTTTACATTGATTTTTTATTCTCACTGTTCAAATTCTGGCATGTATGGTCATAGCACATCTCAATTTGAATCCTATATTCTCAGTGGTTTTGATAAAGTGTAGTTCCACGAAGACAATAAAAATGTGCTTAACAGAAAATTACTTTGCTCTGCTTTAGTTTTTAAATTTATTTTTATTAAAACAGTTTAAATTAAAAATTCAACTCAGCCTCATACTAAGTTCTCAGTAGCTGCCTGTGACAGCCGTGTTCAACCATGCCAGTATGAAAACTAGAGCAGTGTTAAACTCATAAAACCAGAAAAATGTAAATATGGCCACTGGCTTTGCGCTTTTTCAAGGAATTACTTGAAATATCTCATTGAGCCTTTATTAAAAAATCATTATTCAGCATAAAACAGAGTAGTAACACTTGGTTACAAATTTGATATCCGTATTACGTTTTCTCTTCTATGTTCCCCATCGTGTGTTTTAAGCCAAATGTGTCTTGATAGACACTTCTCTTCCTTTATCTTATTGTGATAATGTTTAGATTAAAAAATTGAAGCTAAAAATCTATATTCTAATCAAGAGGCCTCAAGCCAATTAACTAAGTGCTCTAGTTAAGGAAATTCATTGGTTCCCAGGGCTGAAATCACACTGGAAATAATGTTATGAGAAAACGAAGCATAAAGGGTTACATTATATGATCCTATCTAAACTACATCATTTTCCCAGCGATTTCTAATGGGAATCCAGAACAGCAGGGATATACCTGATTAGACTAAATGTAATATTACCTAGTGTGTTGCAGTACTGGAAATATTACCTAAACTTGCTTTAATGCTAAGATTTCAGTTTTATGTCAAAATTGTATCAAATGTCCAGTATGTGAAAGGCAACACTGCATTTCTGGCATTTGTTACAGGTAGGAGAACACTTGGTATGTGGACCTAGGGAGTGAGTGTAACATGAATATGAAGTTAAAGGCACGTATCAAGCATAAATGTCTCCTCATTATCCAGAGTAGCAGTCTACATCATTTATTTACTAGATAACCATTCCATTCTCACTTGTCTTTTCTATAAGAACACATCCTTATGTCTTTTCCTCCTTCCACAAAGGGAGAGTCCTAATGTCATTTGTCACAATATTTCAAACCACACCTGCAGTATTTTTAACCTATGGTATTGTTAGGGATTGAATTGTATCCCCCTCAAAAACATATGCTGCAGCCATAGCTCTCATTCTTCAGAATGAGACCTAATTTTGGAATAGGGTCATCGTGGATGTAATTGGTAAAGTTAAAATGAGATCATAGAGAAGTTGTATTGGCCCTTAGTCCAACATGCCTAGTGTCCTCCTCCTGAGAAGAGATGACAAGAGACACAGAGACATGAAGGAAATACAGCCATATAGAAACAGAGGGATTGGAGTTATGCAGCTAAAAGCAAAGGGCACCTGGATCTCTAGAAGTGGAAGAAGTGGGTGGGAGGGGCAGGAGGGGCCATTCCTAGAGGCTCTAATGGAAACATGTCCCCTTCCAGCCTCCAGAGCCACGGAAGGGACATGAGGGGACAATTTTCCAATTCTTTTTAGCCACTCAGCTTGTGGTACTTGGTTATGTAGTCCTAGGAACTAACGAGGGCAGTGAAATTAAGAAACTGTGTCTGGAAATTTAAGTCTCCTATTGAAAAAATAATTCACCTTATTGCTGTTAAAATAGCCTTCATATTAATTTGATAGGTATTTAGTAACCATCAAGTATGTCAGAATCAGAACAGGCAAAAATCATTCACTCATGTTCCCTACCTTTCATCTAGTAAGTTGCCGAGTAAACAGGTGCTATAAAAAAGTGCCAAAACTGCCCTCACACTTTTATAGGAAGATATTTTAGCAGTATAGATATTAAGATCTAGAGTAACTTGTCTTTCTTCTTTTTTTTATTTTTTATTTTTTATTTATTTCTAGGAGAGAGAGAGAGAGAGAGACAGCGTGAGCAGGGGAGGGTCAGAGAGAGAGGGAGATACAGACTCCGAAACAGGTTCCAGGCTCTGAGCTGGCAGTCAGCACAGAGCCCGATGCAGGGCTCGAACCCACGAACCACAAGATCATGACCTAAGTGAAAGTCGGACGCTTAACCGACTAAGCCACCCAGGCGCCCTTTGTCTTTCTTCTTTTAATACAGAGTTCATGAAAATACAGTAAAGTCTATGATGCACATGTAAAGTATGAGATTACTATACATGGCTTTTCTGTGGTTGGGGTTGATGGACTACTTGAGAAGACCTGAAAATCTTAGGGGCCCCTGGGTGGCTCAGTCAGTTAAGCATCTGACTTCAGCTCAGGTCATGGTCTCGTGTGTCGTGATTTCCAGCCTCGCTTCTGGCTCTGTGCTGACAGCGCTCAGCTTGCTTGGGATTCTGTGTCTCCCTCTCTCTCTGCCCCTCCTCTGCTCCTGTGCTTTCTCTCTCTCTCAAAAAATAAATGAACATTAAAAAAAAGACTTGAAAATCTTAAAATTACAAGATTTGAAAAGGCTTTAGAATTCCAGGAGGAGGGGTGGCACCTGGGTGGCTCAGTCAGTTAAGAGTCCGACTTCAGCTCAGGTCATGATCTCACAGTTTGTGGGTTCAAGCCCCGCGTTGGGCTCTGTGCTGATGGCTAGCTCAGAGCCTGGAGCCTATTTCAGATTCTGTGTCTCCCTCTCTCTCTGACCCTCCCCTGTTCATGCTGTCTCTCTCATAGAACTCTGACCCTCCCCTGTTCATGCTGTCTCTCTCATAGAAAGAAAGAAAAAAAAAAGAATTCCAGGAGGAGGGGACACATACAAAAGTGGTTGTTGTTTTTTTTTTTTTTTTACACCTGCTGAGATAATTACTGCGTTGACCTGGAACCCGAAAATCCCCGAAAATCCCTCACCTCTCCTGTTCCCCCCTACCCAGCTCTGTTCAGAAGATAGCAGCTCTAAGCCACCAGATCACATGAGTTTCACACCAGTGCACCCTGAGTTTCAGGATACCTAGAGAAGTTGAAATCTGGTACATGTTACATAGATGTGGAAACACATCATTATGTCATTCTTTTAAAAATGAAGAAAAAAAATCAAATTATCAATAATTAATGGTTAAGACCTCAAGTTGCTCAAAGTTTTATTTTGGCTCCTTTTTGTCTACCTTTTAAAGCCCTGTTGAGGGGCGCCTGGGTGGCTCAGTTGGTTAAGCGTCTGATGTCAGCTTAGGTCATGATCTCATGGTTTGTGGGTTCGAGCCCCATGTCCAGCTCTGTGCTGACAGCCAGCTCAGAACCTGGAGCCTGTTTCAGATTCTGTGTCTCCCTCTCTCCCTGACCCTCCCCTGCTCATGCTGTCTCTCTCCCTCTCTCAGAAAAAAAAAAAAAAAAAAAAAAAATTAGAAAATTAAAAAAAAAAATGAAGCCCTGTTGAAAGAGACACTATCAAAAACATGGCAACATAGAAGTTGTAAGACCTCTTCACTCCTGAAACTTTACTGCCACAATTGCTGTAATTGCTTATCTAAATGAAGAAAGCATTTCGAATTAGTTTCCTATAATTTCTTTCATGAAATTATAAGGTGAGGACTGTGAAAAGCCACCCAAAAATCCAGTTGGATGTGATGGTTTCATTAATTGAGGACCAGATTTAAATTCCGAGACTTTGTCCTGCATCACGAAGGAAGTGTGACTCTCCCACACCACACCATTACTAAAGGAAAAATCCTCCAATCTTTTGTTGAAATATCAACCCTCTTGCATTGTCTGTGCTGAAACCTTCCTCTTACACTTAATCCCCCTCTTTAGAACATGGCTAGGGTCAACAAAAGTGCGTGTGATACTTAAGATTACAGTTGGCACAGACATTTAAGATGCACTTGGGATTAAATCTGTTGTGCTGTGTTCCTTGGACATCTACCTTCAGCAGCCTCACCGGCCTCCTCTGTAAGAGAAGGAAACTGGAACTGAGTCATCCATGACATTTCTTCCCAACAGTTACACTCATTGCCTTCCTAGACAAATTGGTGTGATTTGTCCAGAATTATTTTTGTCAAATATGCTGGCTGCCAAGCATTATCATCCAGTCATAGCTATGAGTATTTCTGAAAATAATTTATAAAATTGCTAGGTAGAGACAGAAAAAAAATTGGAGACATCAGTTTTCAATCCCCTAATTAAGTCTAATCAAGCACTTTCTCTTCTTTCCAGAAGATTCTTGTCTAACAATTCAGGCTGCTTCTGCGGTTTCACTCTCCCAGCAGAGAGAATGAAACTCACAGGCCCTGAAACATTGGATCCTTAGAAGCCAAGTTCATCATTTGAAAGATAATAGTATAGGCTTTTTCTGCATGGCTTTTTATAATCTTTTCTTTCAGATCATCCAATTAGCTAATTTTCTCTGATGGGTAGTGCTATTCCACCTAATCTTTTTAACAGAATTTTCTGCATTTGTGATAGTTCAGGTAAGGAAACTGAATACAGCCTCGATGTGGTCAGGTCTTCTGTAAGCCTTTAAAATGTATAGATTTCTTGTGATCCTGAGCCAATGCTGTCGTGATTTCCAAGAAATTCTTCCAAAAGGAACACAAAAGCTTCCATTCTGGGTGCTTGATGTGACAGGTTTGAACTCAGTTGACAAGTATTTAGTTCAGGAGATGGCGCTCCATGATTATGCCTGCTGTGACACCTCTGTCTTCCCTGTGCAGCCACCATGGGGAGGAGGTGCAGCTGTGGGAGTTTCCACAGGAATAGTGATGCTCGTCTGAGGTTCCCTCAAAACATTTTTGCACTTGTGTAGAATCCAAAGCCTAATTCCTTACAATAAAGCTAAGACAAATTTTTATAAACTAAAAGTAAGCTATCAAAGAAGACTATGAAGTGTTTAAATTCCTGGATGAACTATTTGTAGGGAATAAATAGCAACGATAAGCAAAGTACCTGTTATGTATTTCTTTCATGATGAAAGCAAATGTTCTTAAAGCTTTTGAACGTGTAGCCTGGGAAGAAAGTACATTACAGAAACATTAATGGCTTTAAAAAATAGTTGAGTAAACAACATAGGTGATTATTCTGTAGGGAAATGCTGCTTAATTAAAACACAGAGCTGGTCTATTAGCATACACACCTGCTATTCATATGTCTCATTTCTTCCTAAAATACCTTAATTCCCAAACAGGTTCTCTGTCCACTCCACTTCCTTGGCAAGTGTCCACTTTAAATTCCTGCTTCAAAGTTGTCTGCGTTGCCTCCATATCCTCTGTGTGTGCGAGACCAGGTGCACATGTCTGTGGGCTCCACATATAATTTGCAAGGAAGACAGGGAGTTATAAAGACAACAGGGCATGTGGGCTTTATGGTCCTGTATTTTATCAGAGTATTCAGCATCCAGTCATGATAGACTGCAGGTCACGGTATGTCTTTCTGGGGAACTCACAGGCAAAGATACTGTGTCTCCCAAAATAGAGTTAGTGCCATTCCATCGGCTATTTGGCATAATCTCTCTTCAGACTTTCATTCAAAGGCATTTTAAAGGCCAACTCACTTTTAAAATTTTCTCTGAGTAGAGCTCAGGCTTATTTTCTACAAATACAGCCAGTTCTCTGCCCTGTCCATCCCTTCTTCCAAAAGGAGTACAAACACTGAATTCTGCATTTTGATAGCGACAGCCACCAAAATACCTACTAAATAGCACGATGTGCCAGGCGCTGTACAGAGTCACCATAGTTTGTTCGTTATCTGGCTTCGTGTTTGGTTAGATCATGTGTGTAGCTCTGTCTGGGTTTTTTGTGCTGTGTGAACATACCCGTTTAAGTCCCGTCTCGGCCTGTCAACATTTCTTACCCACGTCTTACAAATTCCTCTCACTATGACTAACAATTTCATCCTTTCAGTATTTGAAAAATAAGATATTTATCCTTTTATTTGCAGAATAAAGTGAACTGTGAATAAGAAAATACAGTTTTCCTCCCAGGTAACATTTTGTAAATTAAATAATAATGATAGTAAAAATAGTACCTGCACACACATGGGATTGTGAAAGCAAGTGTGCTTATCCACACTGAGCTTAATGTTGCAAAATAAAAAGTCAGGATGTCTCTTCCCAATTTCTTTCTTTTCTTTAATTTTTTTTAATGTTTATGTATTTTTTGAGAGAGAGGCAGTGCATGAGCTGGGGAGGGGCAGACAGAGAAGGAAACACAGGATCCCAAGCAAGCTCCAGGCTCTGAGCTGTCAGCACAGAGCCGGAGGCAGGGCCCAAAGCCACAAACTGTTTGATCATGATCTGAGTGGAAGTTAGATGCTTAACTGACTGAGCCACCCGGGTGCCCCTCGAATTTCCTAATCTAGAGTAATCACCAAATGTTTTTGTATGTATGGAGGAAACACTAAGCGTGCATGTGCACCTCCATACAGTACATTTTTGTTGTTGTGTTTGTAGGGTATGTGAGTCTAAGTGCCAACAGACATCACGGTGTGTGCCCATGGTGGGGCAGTTGGGGCTGTGCCCAGTTCTGCCTGAAAATGGTCATTGCTCCTCACTTTCAAGCATGCTGCATAGGCGCTAATATTTTCACAATTTGGAATAGCAGTTAAAATATTTCGTTAGTTCATAAATGGTACCTTACTATTTTCTGACTTGTATATTTTTTTCTTTAACTCTGGCATTCATGAGCAGTTCTGTCTTGAGCAATTGCTTTCATACGTGTCCTTTGTTATGCATGTCTTCATATTGGCAATTCTCAGTAGCAATAGCTCCCACTTACCAAGTGCTCACGAATGCCGTCAGGCTTGTCATAATCACTTTCAGTATTATAACTAATGTAGTTTTTGGAGCACATCTTTAAAGTAGGACCCATTAACATTTCCATTTTACAGTGGAGAAAACCATGGCATGGAAACAGTGTGTTGCCCTAGATCTGGGGCCAGCAGACCAATTAAGCTGGCTCTGCAGCCCATGCCGCGGCCACTGCCTTGGATGCTACTATCTAATATATTGGCAAGAGTTGACTTGATTTAGTGTCCTTGATGTCCAGCATTGAAGGTGAGCCCAGAGGGTATTTATAAATCCTAAGGTTATTTCGAAGAGCATTATGCATTTATTAGTCAGATAACTATCACAAACCTTGTGATTAACTAAAAAGAGTAGAGAGAAAATATGAACATTTGCATAAAGTCTCAAATTGGAAATAAATAGACTTGTAGAAAATATTTCTTTAATGCTGGAAGTGGTATGGATTGGCTACTTTGGATAATTTGGGTGAGTTTAGGACACAGGGGAGAGCCCTGGCTGTCTGATGTCAGGGTGGGTGCCCAGGGAGCCTGGGCCGTGACAACATGATAAAGGAGGTGGTCTGTGTGTGAACTGAATTTGCTGCTCAACAAGGGGACCCAGAACTGGCTCAAGACAGCACAAACAAACACAAACTTACTGCTGAAAGTCATACTGATTCACACTTTGAACAAACATTTGCTTACTGCCTTCAGGCACACACTCAACAAGGTATTTAGGAGGTAGAAATGAAGAAGCCTGATATGTTGTCAGCTTTTGTACAGTGTGGACAGTTGATAATGTCATGAATACATTTGCAATTGAGAGTGATTGCCCAGGCAGCAGAATGAAACTTGGATAAAGACCTTCAGACTTAGAGACATGGACAAGATAGTGTTAATTTTCCCTCACAGTACAACCTAGAGTTAATTTGCCCAGGACTGTCAAGGGGTCTTCTCTCCATGTGGTCACTTGGGATCCCATTTCCTTCTATTTTGCTTTGCCATGGAGTTCTGGCTTCTCCATTGGTGGGGGAGGGGAGCTGGTTGACCAGTAACACATCCTCATTTCATGAAGAAATCTCAGACGAACTTAAACTGAGAAACATTTTACAAAATAACTGATCTGTAACTCTTCAAAATACCAAGGTCAAGGAAACCAAAGAAACACTGATGATGTGTTTTACTTTAAAGGAGACTATAGTGCATAGCAAATAAATTCAGCATGTGATTCAGAGCAGTATCCTAGAGCCAAAAAAGCAATGGCAACAAATGATGTATTGAGACAATAGATACAATTTAATCAAAACTGGAAATTAGATAATAGTCATGTATTAGTGTTCAGTTTCCATATTTCTGTAATTTTTGTTTTCAAAGAGATTATCTTTGTTCTTAGGAAATACACTCAGAAATAATTAGGATAAAGGGATAACTCAAATAATTAGAAAAAGCATACATATACACACATATATAATATAGATTATATATCGTTATTTGTAGATGTAATATATGTGATCTGTGACATCATACATAAATATATCTGTATGAATGTTTACATACGCATGTCTCTCTATATACATATGGGGGGAATGAAAATGGAGGGGACACGGGCCAGCCCACCAGCTCTGTGATGCGCAACCCGTGCAACACCAGGACCTGGAAAATTCCCCCAACATTTCTCGATCTCACAGGGCATTTCATAGGACTCCAGGAACTCTGGAGAAGAAGCTGTCTGTGTGTGAATAAACCCTCCAGCAAATCCTTTAAGTACTGAAATATTAGAACCACTGCTATAGGCAAGGGGTCAGCTTATTACCCCACATGGCCCAATTCTGCCCCCACTTACTGGGTTTTTAAAAAATTTTTCATTGTGGAAAAAATATATATAGATAATATAAAATTCCATTCTAAACATTTTCAAATGTACAATTCAGTGACATAACCTTATTCAAAATGTACAACTATTACAACCATCTATTTCCAAAATGTTTCCATTACGCCAGGCAGAATTTCTAAACTCTTTAAGCAATAACATCTCTTTACCCCTTCCTTGGTAATCTCTAATATATTTTGGCATAGTGTTCTCAAGGGTTATCTTGTTGTAGCATGTATCAGAATTTCACTTCTATTTCTGATTGAATAATAGTTCTCTCTATTGATGTGCTGCATTTGATTTCTCTAAGGTTGCTTGGTTTGTCTGCCCTTAAACTCTTGAGAATAATGGTGTGGTGAATGCTGGTCTACAACCATCTGTTTGATTCACTGCCCCCCGCCCCTTGTTTTCAGTAGATGCCAAGGAGTGGAATCGCTGGGATTTAAGTATAAATTCTATGTTTAGCTTTTGGAGGAATAGCAAACAGTTTCCATAGTGACTGCTCCGTGAAACATTCCACCAGCAATGTGAGAGTGCTCCCACTTGTCCACATCTTAGCCAACACTTTTTCTGTTTCTTTTTCTTTTTTTGCTATTCTAGCCATCCTAAGAGATGTGAAGCAGTATCGCATGGGGGTTTTGATTTGTGTTTCCTGAGTTGCTAATTGTGTTAGATATTAACCTTTTTTTTTTTTTCAGTGGACTTCTTGGAGATTTGTATATCTTCTCTGATACTTTTATATATCTTGGGCATCTGTATATTATATCTTGTCTTTGCTGGTCTTTTGCCCACTTTTAAATTGGGTTGTTTGTCTTCTTGCTGTTGAGTGATAGATGTTCTTTATATATATTGGATATTAAATCCTTATCAGATATATGACTTGTAAGGAGTCTCATTCTGTAGGTTTTCTTTCATGACCTTGATGAGATCCTTTGTTGAACAAAACGTTTTATATTGGAATGAAGTCTCATTTATCTGTTTTTTCCTTTGTCACCCACTCAGTGTCATATCTAAGATGCCTTTAACATCTCTCAGTTAGGAAACTTCAGCCCCTATGTTTTCTTCTAAAATGTGCATGGTTTTAACTCTCAAATATTTTGGGTCACTGATCCATTTTGACTCATTTTTTTTTTTAACACAGTGGGAAGTAGGGTTTCAAATTCATTATTTTGCATGTAGAAATCCAGTTGCTCCAGAATAGTTTGTAGAAAACTGTTCTTCTCCATTGAATGGATCTAGTAGTGATGTTGGAAAACAGTTGTCCATAGATGGATAGATTTATCTGGACCTGGTTCTGTTCAACTGATCAATACATCTATTCTTAATGCCAATACCACAGTTTTATTACTGTCACTTTTTAGTAGCTTGGAAATAGTGAAGTGTGTGGACTCCAACATTGTTCTTTTTTTCAAGAATGCTTTGGCTAGTTGAAGCCATTTCCATTCCTGCATATGAATGTTGGAATTTTGATAGAAATTGTGTTGAATCTTTAGCTAGCTTTGGGTGGTACTTCCATGTTAACAACATTAAGTTTTCCAGTTCATAACCATAGAATATCCCTTCATTTATTTAAGGTTTTCAGTTTCTTTCGGCAATTCTTCATTGTTTCCAGTGTGTAAGTTTTCACATCCTTTGTTAAATTTATTCCTAGGTATTTTGTTCTTTTAAATACTACTGTAAATGAAATCATTTTTCTTAATTTCCTTTTTGGATTGTTCATCAACTGACTTGTCGGTTGACCTTGTAACATGCATTTCTGCAGAATTTGTTCATTAGCTCAAGTAGCTTTCTGGTTAATTGGTTCACATTTTTTTCTCTATGTTGGATCATGTTATCTGCCAAGAGAGATAGTTTTACTTCCTCCTTTCCACTTTGAATGCCTCTTGTTTGTTTTACTTATCTAATTGTTCTGTAAGAACTCCCAGTGCAGTGTTGACTAGCAGTGATGAATCCAAGCACCCTTTTCTTTTCTTGGTGTTAGGGACAGCTTTCAGTCTTGTATCACTGCATGTGATGGTAGCTATGTGTGGTGTATAAATGCCCTACATAGTGTGGAAGAAGTTCCCATTAATTCTAGTTGCCTGAGTGTTTTTATAATGAAAAGTGTTGCATTTTGTCAAATGTCTTTTTTGTGTCATTAAATTTGATTGTCTTCTGGCTTTGCTTCTGGTTCTCCCTCTCCTCCTCCTCCTTTTCCTTCTGCTTCTTCACTAATGTGCTATCTTACACTGACTGATTTTCCTATGTTAAATTGTCTTTGCATCCCTGTAATAAATCCCTGTTGATCATGGTGCATAATCCTTTTAAGGGATTTTGTTTGATAGTATTTTGGAGAATATGTTTGCATCTACATTCACCGAGGATATTTGTTCATAACTTTATTTTTTGTGATGTCTTTATCTACATTTGTAATAAATTTAATGCTGGCCTCATAGTATGAGTTAAGTGTTTTCTTCATTTCTCTTTTTGGAAGAGTTTGAAAATAATTAGACTTAATTATTCTTTAAATGTTTGGTAGAATTCACCATTGAAACCACCTGGTCTTGGACTTCCTTTTCTTTGAGAGGTTTTTTTACTAGATCTTCACTCTCCTTACTTGTTATTCCTACATTTAAATTTTTAAAATTTCATCCTGGATCAGTTTAGGTAATTTGTATGTTTTAGGAAGTTTTTCAGTTTCATCTAATGGGCTACTTTGTGACATACCATTGTTCATATTATTCTTGGATAATCATTTTTATTTCTGTAAGGTTGGTAGTAATGACCCCAATTTTGTTTACTGATTGTAAGTTTTTGCTTATTTTCTCTTTTTATTTTCTTTGTCAGTCTAGCTAAAGTTTTGTCTATTTTGTTGATCTTTTCATAGATTCAGCTTTTGCATTCATTATTTCTGTTTTTTTCTGTTATTTCTGCTTTTTATTTCATGTTCTATTTCATTTATCCCCATTCTAATATTTATTAGTTTCTTTTTTTAAAAAATTTATTTCTAGGGGAGAGAGAGAGAGAGAGAGAGAGAGAGAGAGAGACAGCATGAGCAGGGGAGGGTCAGAGGGAGTCACAGACTCTGAAACAGGCTCCAGGCTCTGAGCTGTCAGTCAGCACAGAGCCCAACGGGGCTCAAACCCATGAACCATGAGATCATGACCTAAGCAAAAGTTGTAGGCTTAACCGACTAAGCCACCCACGTGCCCCAATATTTATTAGTTTCTTATGCTAATTTTGAGGTTCATTTTCTCATCTTTAATTGTTTATAAAGTCTTAAAGTTGTTATTGACTTGAGATATTCCTCTTCTTCCCTTTACAGCTATAAATTTGCCCCTAACCACTGCTTTTGCTTCATCTTACAAATTTGGTAGTTTTAGTGTTGTTTTTATTTATCTCAGGTATTTTCTTGCTTCCCTTCTTTGACCCACTGGTTAAGAATGTGTTGTTTAATTTTCACATATTTTTGTATTTTCCAGCTCTTCTTTTATTTTTTATTTATTTATTTTTTGATTGTTGATTTCAAAGTTAGTTCCTTTGTGGTTGAAGTAGATACTTCAGATGATTTTAATTTTTTAAAATTTACCGTAACTAGTTTTGTGATTTAATATATGGCCTGCAGATATGTGTTCTGCTGTTTGATGGAATGTTCTTTACAGGTCTGGTGGTTACAGTTAGTTTATAGGGATGTTTAATTCCACTGTTTCCTTATTAGTCTTTATCTAGATGCTCTATCCACTGTAAAACATGGCACATCCCAGTCTCTAACTTTAACTGTAGACCTGTCTGATTCTCCCCTCAATTCTGTCACTGTTTGCTCTGTTGTTTGGTGCATATATGTTAATAATTGTTATATCTCCTGGATGAATTGATCCTTTTATCAGTATATAATGCACTTCTGTGTCTTTTGTAACAAGTTTTGACAAGATCCGTTTGTCTGGTACTAGTATAGCCACCCCTGCTCTCTTTTGGTTACTATTTTGTTACTATTTTAGATTTTTTTCCATATTCCAATTTGTTTGTGACTTTAGTTCACAGTGAGTCTTTTGTAAATAGTAGAGTTGGATTTTTAAAAATCCATTACACCAATTCTGCTTTTTTATTGGAAAGTTTAATACATTTTCATTTATTTAGATTATTAATAAGGAAGACTTATTCTGCCATTTTGCTCTTTGTTTTATGTGTGTCTCATACATTTTGTCTGTCAGTAGTGTCCTTACTGACTTCTTTTTTGTATTCAGTTCATATTTTTTTTGTAGTGAAATGTTTCATTTTTTTTCTCTTTTTTTTCTGTGTATATTTTTAAAACATTATCTTTGTGTTGCCATGGATTATATCTCAAATACACCTTTGAAATCACCTGATTTTAATGAATGCCAACATAACTTCAATAGCATCAAACACTGTTTTATACAGGTTTGCTCTCCTGTTTGTGTTGTTTTACATATTACATCCATATATGTTCTATGTCAAATAATATAGATTCCTAATTATTTTAAAGCATTTTTGTTTTAAATCATGTTGGAAATACAGGTATAGTTATATACCAAAAATACAATAGTGAATTTTATGATTGTCTTTGTAATTACCCTTTCTGGAATTTTTATTTTTTCATCTGCCATCACAGTACTGTTAAATGTCTTCTTATTTCACCCTGAAGGACTTGTGTTAGCACAGGGAAAGTGTACTTGTTATGACCCCCTAGGGTTTTATATGTCAGGAAATGTATTAATTTCTCCCTAATTTTTGAAAGATAATTTTGCCAGGTACAGAATTCTTGATCGATAGGTGTTTTTGTCTTTATTTCAGTATGAAATATATCCTTCCTTAATTTGAAGGCAGTCCTTAATCTTATTTAGAATGCTTGTACACGATGAGTCAATTCCTCTTCTGCTTCCAAGATTGTCTAAGAATTTGACAATAATGTCTCATTGTGGGTCTGAGTGTATCCTGCTTGGATTTGTTGAGTTTCTTGAGTTTGTATATTCATATATTTCATTGAATTTGTGGAGTTTACAGCCATTATTTCTTTATTCACTTTCTGCCCCTTATTCTCCCCTTCTGTCCTGGGACTCTCACAGTGTGTATGTGATTTGTTTGATGGTGTCTCACAAGCCCTTTGTGATCCGTTCACTTTTCTTTGTTCATTTTCTCTTTCTGCTCCCCGTGGTAGATAATTTCTGTTGTCCTGTATTCAAATTGCTATTTCTGTCTTCAGGTTGCTCAAATTTTTTGTGAACTCCTCAGTTGAAATTTTTTGTCAATTTTTGTTCTTTATAGGTTCAGTCTTTTTAACTTTTTCTTTTATAATTTGTATCTTTCTTGACTTTTCATTTTATTTACACCTTGTTTTCCTGATTTCCTTTAGTTGTAGGTCCATATTTTTCTTTAGCCATTTAAGTTAATTTCAGATCATCGTTTAAAGTCTTTCTAGTAAATCCCGTTTTGGGGCTTCCTTGTGGATGGTATTTGTTGGTTTATTTTGTTCCATTAAATGGATCTTACCTTTCTCTTTCTTTGTGCTTTGTGATTTGTTGTTGTTGGAAATGGATATCATTGTGTTGTTACTCTGGAAATTAGAATTTTTTAAAGTTTAATTTTCCTTTTCTAGGACTTGCTGTTTTGTTTTGTTTTTAAGTTTTAAAAGACGTTTGTCTAGTGACTTTTCGCAACTATTTTCACAGAGAATGTATTTTATGTAATGTGTTTCAGTGAAATCTCTGTTTCTCAGTTTTTGTTCAGCTCCTGTTTTTACAATTTTCATTGAACACAAGGAGCTGAAATAACCACCACATACCCCTTCCTGTCTCACTGTTTCACTCCATTTCTCTCAGGGAACACATACATATGTAGCCAGGCCTGTGCTGAGTTCGAGGTCAGCATCGGGTGAGAGTGTAAGGTCTTCTCAGGTCCTTTCTGGATGTGCACCTTGCTCTTGGCAGGTGTGAGACTTTTTGATTCACTCCTAATTCAGTGCTTTTGATTACGCAGACTTCCCAAACAAAACCCGCCTCCACCACCTGTGTCTCTGGACATTTGCAGGTCAGTGTGCCAGTTCAACGCTGCTCTGGAATAGTTCCCAGCACTTCTCAGTCCCAGAACGTGTAAGAACCACGCACAGTGCTTCTGAGTAGGGCAGGCTGCGCTCCCCCGGGGCGGGGCCGGGGTACAGAACGGGGCACACTGGGAAAGTGGTGCTGCCTTCAGAACTGCTCCCCAGCTCAGGAGACCCAAGACAAGGGCAAGTGAAAATTCCACCAGATTTCCTGCAACTTTCAGTTGGGTTTTTTTCTTAACATTGGTTTTGTTCTGTAAACCTTTGACTGTTTTCCACATTTCTGGCAGTGTTGTTTCTGAGACTTTCTGCTTGTTTTTGATGTTTCTTTGGAGAACGAGAAGCTCGGAGCTGCCTAATCCACCAGTTTACTAACATGACTCATCCTCACCTACATTAGAACATCAAGTTTTGTAGGAACACTACCATCCCCATTTAGATACATTTTGTCCACGGCTGCTTTTAGGCTATAGTTAATTGCATAGTTGCAACAAAGACTGTAGATCCCAGAAAGCCAGAAGATTTACTGCCTGGCAGGTTATAGACACTTTTGCTGACCTCGGCTATGGGCTGTTGAAGGCCAGAATTAGCAAACCCCAAATAGTGAACTTCCTGGGTGGCCTCCTTTTTTTCTTTATGTTGCTCCTTCACATTTACTCAGAGTCAACATACGTTGAGTAATTAGTATGCACCAAATATTTTACATCTCTTTCTTGAAATTTTACTTCTGTTTTATGGTTAAAAAAACTGAAATTCAGAATATTTCAGCAGTGTACCCACTCAGCAAGTGAGTGAATCTTAGAGCTACACCGAGGTCTGCCAATTCCAGAACCCAAGCTCTCCTCAGCTCACCCAGAGATCTGGATAGAAATGTACCAAAGTTCTCCCCAGCCTACCTAGATGTTTGGATAGAAATGTACCACTCTCTAACAAAGGGATCGGGCTTACACCTGATCTGTAAATTAGTTTAGGGTATAAGGCGTTATGACTATGCCAATTTATTTCAGACAAGCTTTCATGCTCACACATCAATCTGAATGTCACTTAGAACGTGAGTGAGCCTGTGATGTCATCACCACCCCCTAGCTGAGCACACCAAGTTCTCTGGTGGCCAATTTATTTTCCTGATCTTTATTAACCCAGGCAGCCCAAGCCTGCAGTTAGATTTAATTATATTAATGAGCCTCTTTTTTTTTTTATAGTAGCATAGATGGAGGTTAAGGTGTTTGTTCATTAAATCTCTAATGATACATTATATGCAGCATAAGTGTATTATTTTAGATTGTATTATATCATGTCAAGGTACAGAATTGAGCACAGTGAATGCAATACTCTGTGCTAGTTGGCCCACGTACAGAAATACTATTATTTCCTTTGTCCCTACCAAAGGTAGAATGAACTGTCAGTCCTTAAGATAGCTCTCATTGTAATGGATGGGACTTCTAAGATCATCAGTGACTTTTGTAAGGACTTTTATGACAGTATTCTTTGGTAGCAAGCCATCAATATGCTTATTTTTTCTGTTTTGCATCTTTATTAATTATAGATATTTCATAGTGATTTTTAGGAAAATATACAAAAAGGAAAAATGAGTGAGAATAACTAACATTACACATGTTCCATTTCTACTGATCTCCACTGTCTCTAAAAAGAAATTTCAATAAAAATTTGAAATGGTTCAACTAGTGAAAGGAGCATGGGATTCATGGCATGGTCCAGTCTTCTTCACAGCCTGGTAATTGTGAACTTGCTACATAATGAGCAGTGTGTTCCACGTTCCTCAATGATAGGTTTGCTGTATTAGATAGTGTCTCTCCCTCAGTACAGAGTGTGCCATATGTGACCTCTCCTGCTGGGAGAATCACCTCTAAATTAAATGAGGTTCTCTAACTCCTGTGTGCCCCACTGCACGTCCATTCTGTATGTAACCTGTTCCTTCTGACCTGCAGAACTACACTGTAACTGTCCACTTGTCTGATGTCCCTAGTTAGAAACTATTTTTTCTCAAGGCATGAGTGGTTTTTGAATACTGTTTTTTCTCAATTGCCTTTGCTTAATATCTGGCACATGCAGGCTGTCCTCAAATATCTTTTCAGGAAAGAATGTAATCTCTGTTGCTCATTCCATTCTGAAACCTACAGAAATGCGCACACATACACACACACAGATAAATAGGTGATAGATAGTTACATATATAAGACAGCTAACACAAGTTCATAGCTGCTGGTTTTATAACAGAATCAAAGTGTTTATCGCTATTGACTTTGTTGGAAGTTAACAGGCACGATTGATTTCATCAGCACTAGTATCTGTATATCTGATGTCATCACCCCTGACACATGTCACCAGTTGTTTGTATGATTGCCTCCTGTTACCACATCCCACCCCAGTGATCCTTAGTGATCTGTTTACTCACCAAAATCAAAAGTAATTTCCTCAATGCAACTCTGTTATGAATTTGTAAAAAATGGTTTCTCCCAGAAGATAACTTCTATTTTAAATAGTCATTGAGCCTATTTAAAGATAGCTTTGTATCACAAGTAGGTCTTGTTGTACAACCAGTGGACCTAATAAGGCAAAGTATCAGGCTTCCAGAATTATCATAACCCTAGATTCCCTCCCCAAGTAAGCTCTCAGTGTGTGCCCTAGATATATTGCATGTACTGAGCTGTCAGTCACTGTCTGCTTTCCACCTCTTCTCCTTCCTCCCTTTGTTCAGGTAGGTGGCCTTGAGTGTGGTAGAGCAGCTGTGGGGCTGGCTCCATTCCCTTCCCTGGGTGCTGTGTTTCACTCAGATGGCTCAAGCGCTCTGCCATATGTGAAAGCCTCTGGATATTTTCTCTCTTCCCTCTAAGGTGGAACAGACACACTTCCTCCTCCTACTCTTATACATTTAGAAACAGCACAGATTTCCCTACCAAGTGGGAGAGGCCAGCTGAGGGTGATAAAGTTCACATATATATTGTTCTAGCCATGAACTAGTGTTATTTATTTTCTTCTAAATCTCAAACGATGATTGCTGGAGTCCTTCTTCTGAGGCATACTTCTTAAAACAAACAGACACCCGTAAATCAAAGTGTGTAGGCAGTTTTCAGTAAAAAGGTGAATATATTGTCCTTGACATCTGTGGTCTGTGCATTCTAGTCTCCAAATTCTCCAACTTGTGGTGTTTATGAGGTGGTGTATGTGAAGAGTTCACACTTAATTTACGTATTTCCATCATCTGTAATAGAATGTGTTGGTCAGCCATAGTCAGGATACAAGGTCTGTACTCAGTACACACATAGAAAGGCAGCTGATAGTTAGGGAGGTAGGGAGGTAGATAGATAGATGGATGGATGGATAGATAGATAGATAGATAAGGAGGTAGATAGGTAGAGATAAATATAGAGATAGATGATAGATAAGTAGAGATAAGTAGATAGATGACAGATAATAAGGTAGATGATTAGATAGATAAGTAGATAGATGACAGAGGGATGACAGACTATAGAAAGCAATTTCTACATCTTTTCCATCTCCGGGCTCTCATTTAGCTGTAAAAGTTTTGTGGGAAAAGACAAAGGTATTCTGAACGTGATTTTCTAAAGCTGTGTGTATACAGATGGATCCCAGAGAAATGCTGTTGCTCAGAAATAGTACTGGTAAACAGAATCTTAAAATTAGACAAACAGAAGTGCACTGTGGAACAATTTTGGTTTTTATCTTTTTTTTTTTAATCAGTGAGCATAGATGACACATTCAATCAGTGAGTCTTTTCAAAGAGTATTAATATCAAAATTATTATAGAGTTTGACTTATTCAAAGCCCAGTTCCTATAAAAATTAATGCTGAAATCGTGACAATTCTGAATATCAGAAAGTTATTACCAAATGCATATGCTCTTTCTCTGTTTCCGCAAGAGAGCTGATTTTGGGGAAAATGAAATGTAAAATTTTATAAATCAGATGTGCTTCATAATCATTTCTATAAGAGAAAGATCCTCTTGTGACTTCTAGAAATAAATATCACAAATATAAAATAAATAAGTGGCAGACCAGAGAAATTTGTATTCTTTTCCCTTTTTTTTTTTTTTACAACTAAGGAAGGAAATGGTAAGGACTAGCTTAATTGGATGTCATTAATATCCATGGAAATAATATTTTATAAAGTGACTTAAAATAAAGCAAATGGATGCATTTTTGGATGTGTAAGTGTAAAAGATGGGTACTGTGAATACCTCATGGCCTCCTTGATTAAGCCACAGCTAGTCACCCTGACAAGTGGAATATATGTAATATTTTTTTTTCAAGTTTTTATTTAAATTTCAGTTAGTTAGCATTCAGGGTAATAGAATTTAGGTTTAGAATTTAGTGTTTCAGCACCTCCATACATCACCCAGGGCTTATCACAACAAATGCCCTCCTTAATCCCGCACCACCTATTTCCCCCATTCTCTCCCTCTCCCCATTAACCCTCAGTTTCTTCTCTGTAGTTAAGAGAGAGCTTTCTGATTTTACTGGAATACATCTAATTCTAAACTGAGGGTGATCAGAACTCATTCTGGAGCTCACATTTTGATGGGTTCATTTCACTTTGGGAAACATCTTGTTTCTTGGGGAACTGAAGTAATGGTGACATTGAGCAGGTTTTCGTTCTGTCTGGGGCTGACAAGGTGGGAAATGTCTGGGATTGTCAGGGACATTTGCACACCTGCTAAGTGGGCTGGTCCCCAGTAATTAGACAAGTATGGCTGCATTTGTGTCAGTCCTGAGAAAAGAAGGTTCTATGTGAGTTACCTGATGTAAAGATCGTCAGTTCTCTACTCCCAGGATTTGAAACAATTTACATAAATTAATACATGGTAAAGTTAGTCTTTTTATTTTTCCCACTTTATAAATGAGGAAACTCAAGTTTGAGTCTGTTTAACCCAAATCACAGTCAGTCAGTGACAGGGTCCAAGATGACAAATTCTGTTTGGTCCCAAGAATTGTGTTCTTCAGATACTGACATTTTGTGTCATTATAAATTTAAGAGCATGGGGTCTGTGGTACATTCTTTGCTGACCTCAGGAGACTCCATGCTAACAAGAGTTTGTGTGAAGTTTCATTTTCTATCAGTTTACATTAGTATAAATCCCAGGTGACCCAGTTAAATAAAGATACTATAAAAAGAATGAATAGGTAAATAAATGGATGGATGGAGGGACAGAGATACGTAGATGCATAGATAGACATGGAGATAAAAATAAAATCAATCAAATTAACAAAAGCGTAATTTGGTATGTGGAAGAAACTCTTTTTAGATTAGAAATTCTATAGTGCAAACATAATTACCTAAGACAAAAAGATTCAATATGCTTCTTAAGATAGATTTCTACTTCAGGCTGCTTACATTTCCAACATGGATCGACATCGAGGAAAGATGGGAAATATTGTTAATGGAGACAATTGTACAGCAGTGAGTCCCGTCCAGAAGCCTTCACATCTTTGTGAACATAGTGTACACACTCACTCACAGAATAGTGGTGCTTATGGATATATTCTGCTAACGGAGCAAAATATCAACTCTGACTTTAATGGTGACACTTTAAATCCTTCCTAGCTCGACCAGTAATTTCTCTTGCTTAATTACTTTTTTAGGACTGTAAGGCACTTGGGCTTTCTGGTCGAAATACAATTCTCTGCATTAATTCTCAACATTTCTGTCAAGGTTATTTAAGTGCCTTTCCTCCGGTTCTTCATGTAATGCAGGTAACGACGCCTTTTTGTTTTCTGTTTCAAAGTTCTATAAAAACTGACTATTAATCCCCAGCACACAAAGATGCATACACACATACAAACACATGCTGGCCTTTTTATTCAGTTGTTAATTTGTTTGCTTAAATTGACTCACAACTACACACACACACACATATACACGCATGGCTCCTGTAAAACATTATTTCTCATTTGTGTTTCCTTTACCTATACTTGATTTTTATGGCTTATTGTTTTCCACCTTTAACACTTTTATCTCAAGAAGAAAAAAGTAAGTTGGTAATTTGGACCAAAGGTATAAGATATGTATTACTCTGAGTGATTTTTCTCTTTCAGAATATGCACTGTTTCACTTCTTATTGTTATAATTGTTAGATGATTTGTCTCATTATTCTACAAATCTCCAGGGGAAAGTGGACACCATATGGTCTATTTCCAGTTTTTGACAGAGTTCAGTGAAGTCAGAAATCGAAGTCACATGGCCAGGTGACCAGTATAGACACCAAGTAGGGTTCATCCTGGGATACCCACTGATGGAACTGCTGGGTAATGACTCCTCTCCTACTTCAAAGTCAACATTGTTGTCACTGTTATTCAGATTCTCAGTCCATTCTCCCACATCACCACCTCCTCTTCCACCACCACCCCCATGTGCACACACACGTGCACATACCGACACACGTGTGCACAAAACACATGTGCACACAAACATGCATGTGCACACATAGCCACACATGTATACAAAACACATGTTTATGCACATACACATTAATGCATGCATTACACACACAAACACAAATATGCACAGAAAAACATATACACACAAACATATAAATACACAGAGCACACACAAACTCACACATAAGCATAGAGATATACAAATACAAACACATGTATGCATACACACAAATACACTTGTATAGGCAGAATAGAGATAATCCCACTTTTTCACTCATTAAATCATTGAGAATAATTGAGAAAAATGGTTGTGTAGGCATAATATTATTGGCATTTAACTCATGAATTTGGAAAGGGTGTGCCTACATCTTACTATCTTTAATTTTAGAAAGTTTATTTAGAAGATTTAGAATTTAGAATTTAATCCACATAGGGGGTCCCTGAGTATTCGTGTTAAAATAAATCTAAAAATTCTAGAGCAAAATGGGTATATTGTAAGGGATCAGTTCATACTGAATCTTTCCTCCTTGTTCCCATTATAAAAAACAAGTGGTGTACTTTGTCAGAGCTGTTTTTAATTTATACTTTATAAATAACTCATGGCACTTACTACCAAAAGTGATATATGGTTTAGTCAGTCTTACGTTTCAAAGTTTTACTTGGATTTATGGGGTGACTTCCTTCCATAGAAAGTCTAATACCCTCCATCAAAACACTTTGTTACTTGAAATTGAATAGTGGAATCATTTGATTACATTTCTGTCATTTCTGTCATTTCTGTCAACCTACAATTATCAGGAGGCAGCAATTAAGCAGACGCCGTTATGTGGGATCAAAGAATTGCAGTTGAGGGCACACAGATTTGGGCAGCCCCCAAACTGTGCTCCTTCATTAGGGAGCAAAAGTCAAGGAGGTTTATAAATTTTTTTTTTAATGTTTTATTTATTTCTAGGAGAGAGAGAGACAGCATGAGCAGGGGAGGGTCAGAGAAAAAGGAAGTCACAGACTGAAACAGGCTCCAGGCTCTGAGCTGGCAGTCAGCACAGAGCCCGACGTGGGGCTCGAACCCACGAACCGCGAGATCATGACCTAAGCGAAAGTCGGACGCTTAACCGACTAAGCCACCCAGGCGCCCCAAGGAGGTTTAAAGACAAAAAGGGGGTGCTGGTGTGAGATACTGACAAAGAGTGTGGATGGTGTTGGCCGCAGAAAGCCATGATGACAAAGCATGACTGGCTGCTGATGCCACGTCTACACTGAGTGTGTTACTGCTGTGCATTGTGGGGCTCTTGTAGCGCCGCGGTCCTTTTGACAACCCCCCCCACCCGACATAAGTGACTCCGTGTTATTTCTCTTTTCATATATCAAAGCTGAATTTGGTCTTTCATACATAATATTTGACTGTTTAGCAGTTTACTTAAATTATTAGCATAGATGAATCAGATTAACTACACTCCCTAGTAGCACTAGACCATGAGTCAAGAATGAAGATTTTATTTTCAAATCTGTCACTCAGCTGTGGGTTTTGGGGCAAAACTCATATTCTCTTCATTCTTCTTTAATAATGTAGCATTGTTTTCCTAGATGTGATAGAACTTAAATGCACTGTTTGAGCTTCGTGGGTTCTAGTCTCAAATCAGAGAGTTTTTAAAAAAGATAGAAAAATAAGGAAGGAAGGGAATGGGGGGAATAAGAGAGAGGGAAGGAAAGGAAGGAGGGAGGGAGGGAAAGAAAGGAGGGAGGGAGGAAGAAGGAAGGGAATAGTAGGAAAAAAGGGAAACAAGGAAGGAAAAGTGAAGAAAACTGAGTCAAAAGACATGTTTTGCTGTCTCAGACCAAGAGTAGAAATGCCTAGATTGGATACAAGAAATTACAATGAACAATGTAATCTGGTGTGGAAAACAATAGCTGACACATGGCAATAAATGATAAATGTCACATCACGATTAAGGACACTATCAAATGCTGGGCATTGAAGATAGTTGGAGAAAATGTACTGACTAAACACAGCCGTAGCTGCTAAAATTCATGACTGCCTAGGAAGAGGATGAGTAGGTATTCTGATTATTCAAAAACAACTAGAAAATAAGATAGTTATGTGAAATACTCCAGTTTTAAGTTTTGGTAATAAATTTAATTATTTAAATTTTTTAAATGTTTTATTTATTTCGAGAGAGAGAGAGACAGCGTGAGCAGGGGAGGGTCAGAGAGAGAAGGAGACACAGAATCGGAAGCAGGCTCTAGGCTCTGAGCTGTCAGCACAGAGCCCGACGCAGGGCTCGAACCCATGAGCTGTGAGATCATGACCTGAGCTGAAGTCGGCCACTCAACCGACTGAGCCACCCAGGCGCCCCATAAATTTGATTATTTAAAAATGCGGTGATAACCTTTTAGTCAAGCAAATATGTCGTCAGCCTAGAGAGTAGCCATTGATCATTGTCCCAGTTCAGCTTTCCATTTGATTCTTGAATTCTCTTTATAACTGCAGAGCAGTGATTGCTTACGCAGGAGAAAAATGTATGGATGGAATTATTCTTTCCTTGCCAAATGCTTCCACCTTCTATAAAAACAGAATTACTGTGCTTACCAAAGTGACAGACCTTTGTTCCGTCTCTTTAAGTAACATGGAGGTGGTTTACCGCTGTAGTGTTTTGCAGTTCTCACATTCTTGTCCCCCCGACAGAGCACCCGAGTCTTTTCTCCGCTTACCTCGTGTGTATTTCCTGGATGTGGGTGGACTTCCTTCACCGTCCTGGTCCATCTCTGCTGTGCTCAGAGCTGTGCAGCCAAACACAGTGCACAACACTAGTCATGGGCTGCCTACCCTGTCCACCAGGGTGTGCACATAATCTTTATGTTTCTGGAAGTATCTGAGGATTCAGATTACATCCTGCATTCATTATGTTACATTTTTCTTTTAACTTTCTGGAAAACGTTGTTTGCCAACAAATGGCTGAAACAGAGCACCATCGCTGTAAAGATACCCTGGCCACTGCGTTTCTGTCCTCACTGACTTTATTTCATCAACTCCTTCCGAGCTCCACTTCCACTCTCTTCTTAGTAGAATACACATAGTTTAAATTACTTCTTACGTCTAGCACATTAGCCATAATCAGCAGTTTGGTCCACAGCTGTTGGGACACCCCAGGCGTCCTTCCTGTGGGTTCCCTTCCTGTGGGTTCCCTGTGGGTTCCCTGAAGTTATTTCTGAGAGGCCACCTTCGAGCACCTTCCCTGCTGACCCTTCTGCACCCACTGGCAGCTGGAACCTTTATTCTCATATAGGAAGTTCTTGGCTGTTTACTTGACTTGCACTTTTCTACCCAGGCTATTCAGATACATAATTTATGTCCCAGTACCTGCTTCACATCTAACAGCTGCAAGGTGCAAACTACGGAGGGTGAGAAGCAAAATACCATGTGAGAGGTTCCCTTTTCTCATAGGGGCTTTGCATCTCATGCTGCGTCTCAGTCCAGCTCGGTGCAGTGCTGAAGCTTTGTCCTCAGGGCACAGCTACTTGGTTCCACAGTCCGTGTTTATTTGAACAAGGTCTTTAGCCCCCTTAAGTTAGCTTTCCTGTTTTCCAGAGTGGTGATGGCCAAACAGTGCACTATACCCAATTGCTACAGAGATTTTATTTGTTTGCTTTTTTTTTTTTTTTAATATTTTTGTTTATTTCTAGGAGGGAGAGAGAGAGACAGCGTGAGCAGGGGAGGGTCAGAGAGAGAGGGAGGCACAGACTCTGAAACAGGCTCCAGGCTCTGAGCTGGCAGTCAACACAGAGCCCGACGCGGGGCTCGAACCCACGAACCGTGAGATCATGACCTAAGCGAAAGTCGGACGCTTAACTGACTAAGCCACCCAGGCGCCCCGAGATTTTAAGTATGTTGTACCTGGGGTGTTTGCTCAGTGTCTGACATAATACATATTTCTTGCATTCTGGCCCTTGCTCTCATTGTTATTTTCATGCTCCACTTTCTACATCACCCCTGGGGCTGGGCTCAGCTCCTGGAAATGTAGTTATACGACAACTGGCCTAAAACTAGCAGCTAGAACATTTACCCTGACATGGCTCTGAGAGCCCAGCTCCCACAAATATAGGAGGGGACCATTTTGCAATAAAATTTGAAGGGTCTGGAAGCAAACTGCTATTCTGTTTAGCTTACAGTTTAGGGTTTGGTACAATCTGGCATTCTGTTCCCTTAAAATATTAAACCTGCATACTCTCAAAATTCATAATATAGGGGCACCTGGGTGGCTCAGTTGGTTAAGCCTCTGACTTTGCTCAGGTCATGATCTAGCTGTTTGTGAATTCGAGCCCCATGTTGGGCTCTGTGCTGACCACTCAGAGCCTGGAGTCTCCTTCAGCTTCTGTGTTTGTCTCTCTCTCTGTCCCTCCCCTGCTCATGCTCTCTCAATAATAAATACAAACATTAAAAAAAATTTTAAATCGTATTATAAATATTTCTAAAGGAACATCATCATTTTTATCCCATGTTCAGATTAAACTAAAAATTGTTATTAAGACAAAGTTGATCTTATTAAATATCACTTCCCTAACTGGAAGAAAGAAAAAAAAATGTAGCAAATGGAGCAGATGGACCAAAAGTGAAAAATTTCTCGCGAGGGAAATCCTTTGTGTGTCTGGCAGGACGCTCAGTGATAGGGACGGGGGAGCAGAACACGGTGTCACAAAGGGTTCTCCTGACCCTGGGCTGCTGGCTGCCCCTTTGTCTCCCTGGATGGCATTCGCTCAGTAGCACAGGCAGGAGGCGACGACAGGCGCTTTCCTCTTCTACTCCTAGACATAAATGAAAGTCTTCAATACAGGTCTGCTGAAAACCATCTTTTCCCTCATTCTTTACATCAGGGCAGCTGTCGGCCACCTTTTGAGCCCTCTGATGTAGCATATTGACGACTTCTTATTTTCCCAGTGTAACAGCTGGTACTACCGTGCTCCAGACAGTAAGTGTTGGGTGTAGAAAGGCCTGCAGTGCCCACATCATCGTTAGCCAGAAATTCCCAAAGTGAAGACTGGTATCTGCCATGCAGTATTTTACTTCACACCTTCCGTAGCTCACACCTTTCTCAGTTGGTGACAGAAGTCATGTGCTGCGCTTAAGCGAATGGATTCTTTTTTTTTTTTTTTCTTTTTCCAAATGGTACAGCTGTGCTCTTCCTGTATATTAAGTACTGAGCAGGTGGTGTTTTCTAAGCATTTATGTTGAGTTTTTCTTCCATCATGAGGAAGAGAGCTCAGAAATATGCACAGTGACATTTGTACCTAAATAACAACGAATAAAGATTGTTGTGGGTGCTTTGATTAGGCAAGCACTTAATTTGGGACCGTGATGACAGCAGGCGGCGAGGTGGGGCTGGGCGCTGCCCTCAGGTAATTCAGGAGTCATTCCACATCCTCCAGCAGAGCTTTGTCTTGATTCTTGTTAACTTGTAATCAGAGCCTGCAGTTGGGAGATGTTTGCGACACCATCTGCACTGAATAGACTCTAGCAACTGGTTAACATTTGGGGATAACGGGCCCTCAGGGTAGTGCGAAGAGTGACTCACCTGCATCCGCCTGCGGTCAAGGGCTCACGCGTGGTCATGCAGGGGAATCAGTTACAGGCATCTCTCATGCCTCTTCTATTCCATTCTTATTATAAAAAAAGAAACTAAAAAAAATGTCATGCTCAATAAGGATTCTGTATGCCAGCTCACCAGCTCATGTCGCCTTTTTTCTTTTTATCTCCTTTCCTTTCTTTTCCTTTCTTTTTCTAATTCCCGAGTGTAAACACATGTGTCATTTTGAATTTGCATCCTGCGTATGAATGTCGGTGTACAGGGCAGATGGGAGAATGACTGTAAGTGGGCCTGAGAATGAGTTAACACAGTGAGGAGAAGTGACATGATTGCCTGTCCGTTGGATTTTTTCTACTTTTTCTCACAGCCTCCCGTACCAAATGGGCCATTTACAATATTTTGGTTGGAGTTTTGGCTCAGAGGACCTCCAACAACTGGGATGGACCAGAAGTCCGTCCAAAGCAAAGGGATTTTGAAGGCAGCAGAGTTAAAGGGAGAGGCCAGTTCCTGGCTCAGAAAAGAGGAGATGGTTCTGAGCTGGAACGCTGGTGCTGGACTTAAGGATTAGGTTAATACACAGGTAGGGAGACAATGCATGAGGCTAAACACAGTTCAGAATAGGAGTGGGAAACAGCAAATGGCATATAAGGAGCAAGGTCAAGCATTTGAGCATGAAAGCCATCAAGAACTGCGGTAAGCCAGGGGGTTCCTTTTCAGTTACCGCCTGTGCATTTTGAGAAGCACAGATTCTCAAATGAGGAGCAGATTAAAAGATAGAGGCATGATTTGACAGTATTAGAAAAATATAAGAATAGAATTTCAGATTTTCAGATATTCAGGGATTTATTTATTCTTCACAATGCTATTTATGTGTGTTGATGGCTCAGAATTCTAAAACCACATGTGGTTAATTATAACCATGTGGAATCCTGATATTACAATAGAATCAGAATGCCTTCTGCTCAAGGAAGGTTTTAAAATCAAAATCTACATTTTTCATGTCTTTATCAGGAATCCACTTAAAGTCCTACATTTTCACCAAAGGGTAATAGACTTATTTACATAATTACCCTTCTCAGTTCCCTAGTTAAAGATGTTTACATTGGTGAAACACCTTCTTTCACACTCTATATTTGCCTTATCTCAAGTAGACAAGATTTTTTTTTACCTTTTTTTCCTCGGGACTGTTAACAGCCCTTATAGGGAAGAAGTAGAAAGTAATAAATGTAAGAATTTCCTGTCTGTTATATGTTATATGTGTTATATGTTTATATGTTATATAGGACTTTTGGCCAATAAAGAGCTTTGGAATGAAGGCCACACAGCCAGATATTTAAGATCTTGAGCTCAGGCCAGTACAAGACTTAAATTTCAGCCTTGTCCCAGCTGCTTGTGAGGACACTCCCGAAATTCCCAGGACCTCAGTTACCCCGAGTACTGGCCTTGCAGTCCTGGTTTTGTTTCCCTGCTGGAATGACAAGTGTCTGTTAGAGCTCACGGCACAGTATCTGGACCGCAGTTAGTACCTGATTAGAACTTGACGTCATCATTCCTGCTGCTAGCATGATGCTAGGCAGTGAAAGGGAATTCAAATAATCATCACAAACATTAGTAACTATGAAATGGTTTGAGGGGTCAGGAGTTTTGTTTCCTAAACAGTGTTTTTATTCATATCAGTAATATAATTTTTGGTCAAAGAGAATATTTATTTATTCCTAAACTTATACATATGCAACTGCACTGATATATTTTGTACATAAAAACACACAAACATAGATATTTTAAAATGACAGAAGAGATAAAGAAATGACAGTCCACTATGATAGATCATCTTGCATGGAAATAGGGGTGCATAGACCCTCCCCCATTGGAGGCATAGGCTGCTAGATAGTAAGTAAATTTCCCCAAAGGCCAACTATCCTATGGCTCCATATTCCTGCCACTTTTATAAGTGATTTCAGTTGTTTGTTATATTTTCAGGTGACAATAGGTTTTTAACACACTTACTTACATTGTCTCATACTTACCTCTAAAATAATCACTGCTTCATCAGAAACACTTAATGAAGTAAGGAGAAAGTGATCTGTTTTTTATATATTAGCCATAGACTGTAATTATTAGTTGTAGGTGATGTATCAACAAAAAGTCACCAGTCCTTCCGATAAGGGAGCTGTGTTAAATGGTCTTGAAATTGACTCACTTGCTCTGTGTAAAGCATGAGCTGATCAGAAAGAGTATATTCTAAGGATTTGAGAGTTTTGAAAATTCTTCATTAATATATGAACAGGTAGTATATCTGTACTTGTATTCATATATATTCTTCTGAGATATACAAATTTCTTGACTACTTATTATCAATAACAGCAAATGAGCTGAGATTTTTCCCTTCTTTTAACAATGGAAATGAAATATGATGAGAATTACCTATCAGTGGGGAAACATAAATGAAGAGTCAAAAAGAGTAGTTTATATCACAGTGCCTGAGATAAAATCTTATTTGTTACAATCTACAGGAGGTATTGAATACTATGTAAGCCACTGAGGGCATATTTTATTCATTGTTATTTCTAACAATTACAATTAATGCTTAGTCATTTGCAAAGAGTGAAATAATAGTTAATAAAAATTGAGACTAAGATGGAGAACAGCAAAATCCCCCCTTTTAATTTTGAGATCAACTCTGATTGCTATGATAGATGAGAAATAGTCTCTTCATGGCTACTCACCTCACCGAAAAGAAGAATAATACTGTGATCTTCTCAAAGTTCAATGGCCTGTATCTTCAGTTAGCTATTGGAAAGCATTTAAGATTGTTAGTCAGTAATGAAATATTTTCTAAAGGCAATTGTAATCACTAAGGAGAAAAAAAAAACCTTTGTGGATACCATTTGCTTATAAAGATGCTAAGCTGTTTCTATTAGAAGTCACTTTGTCACTAGCATGTGACAAATTGAATATTCTCTATGTAGTTAAAATTTTAATACAGTCTTCAGTTGATAGAAGAATATGAAATAAAAAATACCTTTCTTCACAGATCTAAGTCTGATACTTATAAATTGGGAATGACTTTCTTGAGGAAAGTATGCTTTGAAGAAAATGGTAAAAATACAGGTTGCAATATAGAAAGGAAATTGACATAAAGTCAAGGGCACTTACAAAGGTAGAGACAAAATAATAAACAAATACCACTTGGAGCCTTAAGGATTACATAAGTTAGCTGGAGCTCAGTGACCATTTCAAGAAGTTAGGTTGGATAAAATTAATGAACTGTAGCTTTGCTCAGGATGGATGGACAGAATTGCGTACAACCTGCTGAGAGGGCACTGTGGACTCATGGGAAGGCTAGTGAAATGAAAGAGGTGATTACTAACATGTACATGCATACCTCAGAGATACTCTGAGATTCATTCCAGACCACCAAAAAAGCAAATAGCACAAAGTAAGTCAAGTTAATTTGTTGGTTTCCCATTGAATATAAAAATTATGCTTGTACTATAATGTAATCTGTTAAGCATTTTGTGCCTAAAAACAATGTACATATTTTAACTTAAAAATACTTTATTGCTAAAAAGTGCTAAGCATCATCTGAGCTTTCACCTTTCTGCTGCCTCAGTGTTGGTGGCTGCTGAAGGCTGAGGTGGTGCGCCTATGGCAAGTTCTTAAAATAAGAAAACAGTCAAGTTTGCCACATCTATTGACTCTTCTTTCTCTGTAGGATGTGATGCTGTTTGATAGCATTTCACCCACAGTAGGACTTCTTTCAAAATTGGAGTCTATCCTCTTAAACTCTGCTGCTGCTTTATCCACTGAGTTTATGTGACATTCCCAGTCCAGTGTTGTCACTTCAACAGTCTTCACGGCATCTTCACCAGGAATAGATTCTATCTTGAGAAACCATTTCTTTGCTCATCCATAGGAAGCAACTCCTCATCCATTGAAGTTTTATTGTAAGATTCAGCCATTCATTCCCATCTTCAGGCTCCACTTCAGCGTCTGGTTCTCTTGCTCTTCCACCGTATCTGTGGTTATTTCCTCACCCATGTCCTGAGACCCTCACATTCATCCACAAGGGTTGGAAACAACTTCTTTCAAATCCCTGTCACTGTTGATGTTTTGGCCTCCTCCTATGAATCATGAATTTTCTTAATGGCATCTGAACTGGTGAATCCTTTCCAGAAGGTTTTGCATTTTCTTTACCCAGAACCATCAGAGGAATCACTATCAATGGTGGCTGCAGCTTTATGAAATTGCCTTCTGAAATAATAAGATTGAAAGGTTGAAATGACGCCTTGATCATGGGCTGCAGAAGGGACACTGCATTAGCAGGCATGAAAACAACATTAATCTCATTGCACATTATTGTCAAGCTCTTGGGTGACCAGGTGCGTGTCCGTGAGCAGCTGTATCTGAAAGGAATCTTTGTTTCCGAGCAGCAGGTCTCGTGAGAAGGCTCCAAATCTTCAGTCAGCCATGTTGTGAAAGGGCCGTGCTGCCATCCAGGCTTTGTTGCCCCATTGATAGAGCACAGACAGACAGAGGGGTTAGCACGATTCTTAGGGGCTCGAGGATTTGTGGATCATTAAGGGAGCACTAGCTTCAGCTTCACGTCACCGGCTGCATTAGCCCCTAAGGAGAGCGTCAGCCTGTCCCGGAGGCTTCGAAGGGAGGCACGGACTTCTCCTCTCCAGCTATGACAGTCCCAGATGGGGTCTTCTACCAACAGGAGGCTGTTCAGTGTGGCCTCCTTCCTTCACTGTCTCAACTGCATCTTCTGGACGACTTCCTGCAGCTTCTACATGAGCACCCGCGGCTTTACCCAGTGCCTTTGTGTCATGGAGGCTGCTCTCTTCAAACATCATGATCCAACCTCTGCTTCCTTCAGACTTTCCTTCTGCAGCTTCGTCACCTCTCTGCCTTCACAGGACTGAAGAGGCAGGGCCTTGCTCTGGGTTAGGCTCTGCCCGAAGGAACTTTGGGGCTGATGTGATCCTAAATCCAGACCCCACAGACCTCCTCCCATCGGCAGGAGGCTGCTGGCTCTGTCACCTTTGTGCGCTCACTGGAGTCACATTTGTCATTTCCTTTGTGAGCTTTTCCTCTACGTCCACCACTTGGCTCATGTTCAGGGCAGGAGGCCTCGCTTTCAGCCTGCCCCAGCATTGCACACACCGTCCTCAGTGTGTGACTCATTCCTAGTTTGTGATTACAGTGACACACGTGTGCCTCTTTCGCCTGAACACTTAGAGGCCATTATTGTAGGAGTATTGACAGTTCTGATTTCAGTACTGATGTATCTCAGGGAACCAGAGGTCCTGAGGAGAGGGAGACGGAGGATGGCTGGTGAGTGGGCCAGTTAGAACACACACATTTATCAAGTAAGTTTTCCATCTAACGTGGGCAGTGTTATGGCAGTTACAATAGTAACATCAAAGAACATAGATCATAGATCATTATAGCAAATATAATAGTGAAAAAGTTTGAAATAATGAGAGAATAACTTAAATGTGACAGAGTCACAAAGTGATCAAATGCTGTTGGGAAATGGTGGCAATAGACTTACTTGATACAGACTGTCAGTTTGTGAAAAATGCGGTTTATCTGGAAAGCACAATACAGCGAAGCCAATGAAATGAGATATGCTTGTAGTAATTAAGAATCTTTTATGAAGGAATTGTCAGCACCACCTGGCTTCACTGGTAAATTCTTTCAAATATTAAATTGAAATATGATACCAGTCCTTCATGAAATTTACTCTGATACAAAAGCCAAACAATGAAATCTAAAAAAAAGTGAAAAGAAAAGATACTCTGGAGAATATACAAAAACTAGTTGTATTTATATGGACCAAGGAAAAATCCAAAAGTGAAATTAAGAAAATAATACTAGTCACAAAGCTATAAAAATAAAATACTTAAAAATAAATATAGACAAATAAATGTAAGAGGTATAGGCAGGAAACGGCACATCATTAAGAGAAATTAAGATCTACATTGATGGAAAGTCATTCCATGTTCATGGATTGGAAGATTCAGTTTGTTTTGCCAGTAATTCTTCCCAGATAGATCTATATACTTAATAGTATTGCCCTTATGCATTAGCATCCATCATATTAGCATACAGCTTTCCCTTATAAGCCTCATATATAAATATTTGTTAGTTCCATGTACAATTATTTTAATATGGGATCTTCTAAAAAACATTAAAAATTGGTTCTTTGAAGACTTACATTTTACATAAATATCTGTTCTAAGATTTGAATAATGATTATGCTAGAACTGCATATAATTTGGAAGGAGAAACACATTGTAAAGAGCATATTTGATGCACAGCAATGTGGTATGATTTTAGAAAACTCCATAAAGTCATTGTAAGTAAGTAAACAAATGAAAAATCTTTAGCATTCCCTTGGCTTCCAAGTTCATTTGGACCAATGAAATGATGATCATAGGCAAGATGGCATCTTCCTGTCTATCGTCTTTCTCCAGGGGGGACAAGGCCCACTCCAGTGCACTGAGTAGGAACACTTCTTCAGTCTCTACTGTCAGAGAGAGCAGCCAGTTTAATTGATCCAATCTTGACTTTTATTCAGCCATATTTTTTAGTGCATTTGTCAGAGTCTCTTCTGAGGTCTTATAGCATGGAAGGAATTTCCCACAGAATGGAAGTAAGTACCTCAGTCATAAATGTTTTATTTTTCTCATGCCTGACCCTGTGCTATAAATCGTGGAGTTTATGAAACAGCTGAGACATAATCCTTACTCTGAGGCTTAAAATCTCACATGCCAGGGGAGGCGCATATGGAACAATAAAAACAAAGATATAACTGAGGTAGGTGGGGTCGTGTGAGGATGCCGCAGGAGCCCTTACAGCAGCTGTCAGTGCAGCCTTGCCAGTGCAGGGTCTGGGTAAGGGGAGAGGCAAGCAGGTGATGGAGACACCCCAGGATTCTCGTACATGCTGAAACAGCCTCATTCAGAAAACATTTCATAAACTTCTACATTTAAAATACAGTCTACTACAAATAACTATGTAAACGCCGTTTACTTTTGCGCCTGACATTACTTGGGGAAAGCATCTAGGATGGTGCTAAACATTCTACTCCACAGTCTGCATGCATCTCCTTTCTCTAATTAAATAACAGGAAACTGTGTTTTCAAATCATCAAATACTTAACAATTAGATTCCCCCCCAGTAATGCACCCCCCCACCCCAGTAATGCAATGTAGTAAACTACGGCCTTGAAGAGCATTTACTCCACGGTGATTTTTCTAAGAAAATAAAGTAGGAAAAGATTACTAGCCTACAGTTGTCCCCAGGTTTAAAGCAGCTGTACTAATACAGTGTCTGCTGGAGTCGTGCAGTCGTGAGCAAGGAGTGGGTCCTGCCATTTGCAACAACAGGGACAGACCCAGAGGATGTGATGCTCAGTGAGAGAAGCCCAGCACAGAGGGACAACTACTGCCCGAATCCACTTGCAGGAGAAATCAAAAACAGCAGGCTCACAGAGACCTTGGGCAGGACAGTGGCCGCCAGGGGCTGGGGGAGGGGCCTGGGGGCTGTCGTGGGGGCAGGTGTGCAAGCCAGGCAGGGCGTCAGTGCTGAAGACTGTGGCAGCAGGTGCCCGCACCTAACAAGGGCTGTGTACCTGAAAAATCTGCCAAGAAGGTAGATCTCAAGCGTCGCCAGCACAATAAGAAGAGCGTGACTTGGCACGTCACTGAATGAGAGAACACATTGCCCATGATGTCTACCTAATTAAATGCTTTTATCCAGAATAAAGAAATCCTGTACCCCTGAATGGAAAAGATAACCACCAAATTAAAATTTCGGTTAAAGGTCTGCACTTTTTGTTAGTGAAAGAAGAGAGCCGGGTGGATAATGAGAATAAGAAAATGTACTGAGCACAGGGGATCATTGTGAAAACGAGGAGAGAAACTTGGATGAGCTGCTGCTACCTACTCAGGCGGCCACCCAAAGAAGTCCCAGCATTTGCGATGGGAGTGTGACATTGCACGGCTCTCTTTAAGGAAATCTAGCAATTTCATATAACGTTAGACTACATGCATATCCAGTGACACAGTGATTACATTTTCAGGTATATACTGAAAATAAATGAGTATGCATCATCACACAGGAAAGATGTAAGTAATAATACCTGTAGCTGTTGTCACATTAGACAGAACCTGGAAAAAATCTATCAAGAGGAGAAAGTATTTTAAAGTTATGATATTGACATACAAAGTAATGGGACACGACAATAGAAATGATGTGCTGGTATGTACAACAGTATGGATGCATCCTGAAAACATGATGCCGAATATAATAAACCAGATGCCAAAGACTAAACACTGTGTGGCTCCAAATGAATGAAGTTCAGACAAAGGTGAGAAGGGCCGTAGCCCTGGGCTTTCTGGACGGAGCCCAGGAGCTCCCAGGAGCCTATCTTCCCAAGAAGTGGGCCGTGTGCACGTGTAAGGTTGGTCAGCAGGCTGGCTTGCAATTCATGCATTTTACTAAATGCAAACTTAGTCCAAGTGATTGCTTCCAGAATCTCTCATTAAGGCAGTAAATTATTCAATACTTATGTTTACGTTTTTCAGAATGTGAGTGATGTTATCTTACATTTGCATATTTTCTAAGCGATGACCTTGTGGTTTCAGCTTCAGTATTCTGTCTAATACGTATCACACATTTATAATTGAGTAAGTGATTTATAATTGAGTAATAACATCACAGGTAAATCTTGGTCACGATCTATAATTTAGGTGGTATCACCTGAACTTTAAATTAAAGCTGTCCAGGGATTTTACAAGGTTGCCGAAAGCCACCGAGGTATGATGCGGTGTCCTTGGGACTCCCATCTGGGCCTGCGTCCTCTTCAACTTGTTCACTTCAAAATCGCCTTTGAAGTAGTTATTATTTAAGGAATTGGTTCATATGCTGTCCGAACACTTGGAAATGGATGTGCTCGTGTGCACTGGAGGCTGAACTGTAGTTCTGCCTCCTGGTACCCATGTGGGCCCTGCGGCCACTGTCCTGTGTCTGCAGAAGGGAATACTGGCACGTCCTGACCTCACACCCCCAGCGCCCTGAGTTCTGTCACTCTCCCTGCTCTGCTGCAGCCCTGTCAGCCCCACGTTATCTCCCACCCCACCCCCTGCACTGCCTCCACGATGGTCCCTTTGCACCTCCTGAACCTTCTGGGTTCCAGCCCACAGCCTGCTGCCCTCCTCCATCCCTGTCAGCCACTCCCTCTAGTCCGCACAGTGTGCTGTCCCCTCTTGTCCCCACAGTGCATTGCCCCTCTTGTCCGCATGGTGCAATGTCCCCTCTTGTCCTCATGGTGCAATGTGCCCTCTGTCCCCTCTTGTCTGCATGGTGCACTGTTCCCCTCTTGTCCCCACAGTGCATTGTCCCCACTTGTCCCCACGGTGCGCTGTCCCCTCTTGTCCCCACGGTGCACTGTCCCCTCTTGTCTACACATTGCACTGTCCCCTCTTGCCCCCACTGTGTGCTATCCCCTCTTGTCCCCACGGTGCGCTGTCCCCTCTTGTCCCCACGGTGCATTGTCCCCTATAGTCCCCATGGTGCGCTGTCCCCTCTTGTCCCCATGGTGCATTGTCCCCTATAGTCCCCACGGTGTGCTGTCCCCTCTTGTCCCACGGTGTGCTGTCCCCTCTTGTCCCCACACTGCGCTCTCCCCTCTTGTCCCCACGGTGCATTGTCCCCTATAGTCCCCATGGTGCGCTGTCCCCTCTTGTCTGCTCAGTGTGCTGACTTATTGGGATGACTTGTGGTTCTGCCTCGGTCACACCACGTGTTCTTCCAGTTCCCTTCACTCCCTGCACTCCCTCACCTGGCTCCCTCACCCCCTGCACTGCCATCTCAGCCCACACACTGTCAGCACCCACCAGTGCAAATGCCCGCAAGCCAACTTGTGATCTTCCTCCTCATTGCCTCCAGAAGTCCTCCCTCAGCTCTCACAGTGGCCTCTGAGCATCTGTCCAGTATCCCGGGCGTTCCCCTCAGTTCTCGGGAGCAGCTCCCTCACCGTCTACACAGACCTCACTGCTGCTCCCCAGCCCCAGGACCCGCCTCATCTGAGCCTCCCCCAGGTGTGCCCTGACCACTGGGACCCAGGACACACCATCAGATCCCGCCCTCTGCCCATCACCCTCTGTCACTCCCCCACCTGCGTCCTGCCCCCAGGACGCCATTGGACCCTGTCTGCTCATCACCGTGAACATCCACTGGCCGTGCCCCAGCCACCTTTCTGCCCACATTGTGTGCTTGTCCCCTGGCTGGGGCCCAGCCTCCCTGCCGCCGGCGAGGTGCCGCGGATTTTCTCAGACCACGTGCTCTGTGTGAGTTTTCTCTGGTTCAGAACGCCTGCCTCCCCCCTGGACTGCTTCCTCAGCGTCTGCACACCCTTCCCTCTGATGCCACCTTCTCCCCACACCTCCCTGGATGTCCTCGTTAACAGGAAATCGTCCTGCTGACGTCGCCGCTGGGGTCTCCTGCCTCAGTGTCTCCGGGGCACTTACACTACGGAGCAGACCCCGCATTTTCCCACGCATCTCCTGCCGCAGAACGTAAGCTGCGCGGAGGCCAGGACTCTTGTCTTTGTTCACTGCCGCATCCGGGGCCCTGAAGCAGCGCGTGCGGCCCACGGGGCCTCGGTACGAAGGGGTGAATGTGACGTCGCTTCTTTTTAAGTTTACCACATTGTTTTCTACGTTTTCCATCTGGGTTTTTGGGCTCTACTCACTGGAAGGAGCAGCATTCAGGAAAGAGAGTTCAACCTTTGGCTTCGTCTTACAATCTCCAGGCTGGCTTTGTCCAGTTGCAGAATCAGCCAGGTCCTTGCGGCTGCCAGGCCTGGTGCGCGGAGCTCGTTTCAGAGACCTGAAATCTTTCCAGAGAAAAGTCTCTTTAGTGTTCCAGGAATCAACTTGTGCAGCCTCACTTAGCATTTTTTAAGTTTTTTTTGTCCTCTCTCCTCTTTTGTTTTTGTTTTTATTATTTTTCTCTTCTTTCTCGCTTTTTATCACTAATGAGAAAAGACCTCCTAAAATCGGGGTAATGCGTGGATCCGTGCTGAGCCATCTTAGTATCAATATGGTAATATATTTCTTGTATACATCTGGTGCATGTCCTCGTTTGTATGGAGGGTGCATAACCATTTGTCTGTTGCTGGACAGTTACAGGTTTTTGTTTTTTTTTTCAGCTTCGTATAAGAGCAAGTGATTCTTCAGTTACTATTGGTATATGTGTTAAGTATGTACATATTTCTCCCCATTTATTGTAGGTTAAGGGCACCTTTATTTTTTTAAGTTTATTTGTTTGTAGAGAGAAAGAGAGAGAGGGCAGGAGCAGAGACAGAGAGAGACAGAGACAGAGATGGAGACAGAGAGAGGATCCCAGGCAGGCTCCTCACTGTAGGCAGAGCCCTACACGGGGTTCAGACTCATAATCCGTGGGATCACGACCTGAATCGGAGTCGGAGGCTTAACTGATGGGGACCCCTAGAGAGTCTGTTTTTATTCCTACCAGCAACATAGCAGAGTACCTGTAAAAATATCTGTGTGGCACATTTTACAAGATTAATTACTTTCTCATGACAGTAAAACCTATTTTGAAATATGAATTTCTCATTAGTTTGTATTATATGAGAAGATTTTTGCCCTTGACTTTTCTTAAATCATTATACACATATATTTTCCGTCAAATCAAAACCCAATTGATGACATTCTTACTGCATTCTGAATACTGTGCTAAATAGGAAAGACAAAGTTTTTATCTCCAGGAAAGATTTTCATGCCATACCAAATAATATAACACCTAATATTCAAAGGATATTGCCTCTGTGATGCATTTGAGGAAGTCAGTAAAATAATTTCTCATCAGTTTTATTCAACCAGCACCCAAGTTAAACCATTATCTGAAAATGAATTTTAAAAGGTCAGAATAGAAAATTTTGCCTGGGTGACTCAGTTGGCTGAATGTCCGAGTCTTGATTTTGGCTAAGGTCACGATCCAGGGGTTGTGAGATAGAGCCTTGAGTTGGACTTCACACTGAGCATGGAGCCTATTTGAGATTTTCTCTCTCTCTCTCTCTCTCTGCCCCTCTCCCACTTGAACTCTCTCTCTAAAATATAAAATATATATATCTTAAAAACACAGCCATTAAGCTGGGGAAAAATGGTGAGTAAACTTTGTTGGAACTCTTGATCCTGATAAGACACCTATAACAATCGGAGAAGCGCCTGATGCAGGAGGCTGCTTGTCTTTGATAAGAAAGTGGCTGTGAGCCCAAGCCAGGCACCAACACTCATTCTTATTCACAGAAGCCAAAAAGGGGAAACACCCACGTGTCCATCAAAAGGTGAATGTTTAAACAAAATACAGTATATGCATACAGTGGAATATTATTCAGCCATAAAAGGGGCGTGGATTTCTGATATTTGCTACAACATGGATGAATGTGAAAACATCATATTAAGTGAAATAAGTCAGACACAAAAACACAAATGGTATATGATTCAACCTGTATGGGATATCCCAAATAGTCAAATCCATAGAAGGGAAATGTAGACTGCAGTTTACCAGAGGCTGAGGATGAGAGGAATGGACAGTTCTTGCTTTATGAGTAGAGTATCTGTTTGGGGTTTTGAAGTTCTTACAGAAATAGTGGTGATGGTAATACAACATTATGAATGTATTCAGTGTCACTAAATCATTCAATCAAAAAATGGTTAGGTGGTGGGGTACCTGGGTGGCTCAGTCAGTTAAGCATCCGACTTTAGCTCGATCATGATCTCACAGTTTGTGGGCTCGAGCCCCACGTTGGGCTCTGTTCTGACAGCTAGCTCAGAGCCTGGAGGCTATCTTTGGATTCTGTGTCTTCCTCTTTCTCTGACCCTTCCCTGCTTATGCTGTCTCTATCTCTCTCTCAAAAATAAATAAAACATTAAAAAATTTAAAAATGGTTAGGTGGTAAACTCTATATTTTGCAACAATAAAGAAAGTAAATTAAAATATTTTATCTGAAGTGAATACTACGAGCTTTAATTAAGCAAAGCATCAGCTCAGTGTAACTTAAATTGTTAGGAAATTAATGTTTCATTACAGCTGGAAAGAGGAATTGGAAGTTTCTGGATTGATTGGGCCAGAAATTTAATAACTCCCCCAGTGACCTAGGGTTTGGTCTGCCTCTCTGCTCTGTTTCACTCAGCACTGGCTTCAGCCTAAAGTTAGTTTTCCTCATGGTGTAACCTGGTTGATAGCATTACTCGGGTACTTCGGTAACGCCCTTGTTCATTGAGTGGAGGGGGAGATTCTCACCCCTCCCCAGAAATTGAGGAAGCATCACCTACAAAGCTCACCCTAGCCTTTTCTTCCACGAACACCTAGTGGTGCAAAAGAAGGTACTGTTGTCAGTGGCTTCCTCCATGTCAGGGGAATCGGCTTGAAGAAGTGCTCTCTCTACCATGTTCATTATCTTTTAAGATTGATACAGTGTGGCTGCACTGGTGAATATTTTGGATCAAAGTTTAAAATTGCAAGTGGTGGCCAATGCAGACACGGTTTAATAAAGCTCATGGAGAGGACTTCAAGAGAATAAACGTCATTATCTTTAAAGACTGGATATAATTGAGCAGGATGGAGCTCACTCTGTAAAAGTTTCACTGCCGTTGGACTCATTACCTATTCCATTCTCAGGCCTGAAATATTTTACAAGATAGAATCCCAACCTTGACAAACCTACATCTCCGAGATTTGTACAGCTGGCGCTTAGCTCTATGATGCTTCATGTGGACGAAGATTCATCAATTTCAGACTCTCCTGCAACCCAATACAGGATGAAAATTAACCCAGCAAATATAATTAACATTCATGGATTATTAACTATTTCTGTAAGAGAGTGTGCTCATTCCAAAAGACTTGATTAAAACACAAATTTCCTTAATTTGATAGTGAAAATGGAGTGGGTGGTGATATTTAAATGACTTTTCATGAAATTCTTGGAACATGAAATGATTTCCCAGAACTTTATTTTGCACCAATCTCCCCACTTTGTTCAAGTCTGTACTCCTCAGCTCTGGCCGCTATAACAAAGTAAGATAGACCCAGTGACCGTAGCAATAAACATCTATTGCTCACTGCTTTGGAGCCTGGAAAGTTGACGATGAGGTTTCCTGTAGATTTGGACCCTGGTGACAGTCCTCTTGTGTCTTCATAGGACAGAGTGTGTGCTTGCCTCCTCTGTTCCTCTTTTTATAAGGCCAATAGTCACATTATGGGAGGCCCACCTTCATGACCTCATGGAACCTAATTGCCTCCTAAAGACCCCACCTCCAAATACAAATCACTTTGGGGTTAGTGCTTCAGCATATGGCTTTTCAGGAGCCACACATATCCACTCAGGCCTGGGGTCCTGGGGATGGTATCCACAGGTGGCACATCCAAGAAAGATGTGTACAGAGGAGAGCATACAAATCAGTGTAATAATATGTATTTTTAAATGTTTACTTATTTTTGAAAGAGAGGGAGTGCACACATGGGGAGGGTCAGAGGGGTGGGGGGAGAGAATCCCAAGCAGGCTCTGTGCCATCACTACAGAGCCCAGTGTGGGGCTCAAACTCATGAACTGTGAGAGCATGACCTGAGCCAGAGTTGGACACTTAACCAACTGAGCCACCCAGATGACCCACAATTTTTATTTTTAATGCACTCTATTCAGTGCCATTTATTTTTTGCGAAACAATATTTTTATCCAAGGAGACTACCAAAAATAGAAAAATAAATCCCTTCTTTTATGAGTTGTTAACCCACTTAAATTAGAAGTAAGGACTACTGCTCGAGATGTTGTGTGTACAGTATGGCCAATGGCAGTTGCAGTTGAATAACTGAGTAGAAGTGTAACTGAGCTGATGTGAGTTAGCTCCTGGGTGAGTCAGAAGTGACACCAGGGGGAGCTGTCACCCGAAGGAAACTTCATTTGCAGCAAAGAAGGAGGTCACAGGAATGACTTCCAAAGCCATGAGTCCTCCAGCAAGGGTGGGTGGTTCCTTTCATTTAGGGTTAGGATGGATATTCAGAGAGGGAGGCCTTGTCATCATATATAGAGGTGGCACATGGTCACACACGCACCTTAAGGAAACCTGCCTAGACGTACATTGTTATGTGATGAGGCTCGTGTTCCTCCTTGGACAGAGAGTTTAGTGTTCTAATGAGGTAGAGGGAATTGTGGGTCACTTTGTGGGTCACCCAGTGGTCCATGTATGCAGGTGTGGGTCAGGGTTGATCTCAAACTTGTCTGGGTGGTCTGGGCAGCCAGAGCTATTGCCTGAGGGGGAGCTGTGATTCCCATCACGGGATACTGTGCCTGTGGCGTCTTTTGCCCAAGTTAAGAGATGAGCTGGAAGGAGGAAATTAAGGAAAATGTGGGGCAAAGTTCAGTGAGTAAAACCAGGTGGTCAGTAAAGGTCCAGTCTTAGGGTCCAGCTGGTGACAAAAGCTGAAACAATAAATTTATAAAAGCAGCTTAAGACAAATGGTAGTCATTTCCTTTTAAACAGCCCTCTCAAAACTTTTGAGGTCCTTGTGCTGGTATTGGATTTAGGTTTTGACATCATGTTTGACCTTTTGATTTCCTTTCCCATGCCTGAGAATTAAGTTCTACTGTAAAAGGACTTTTGCAGCAAGTATTTTTGGTGGGGAGGTATGGAGGGCAAATCAGTGTGATTACCTACGGCTAAGGCTATTTCCCATGATCTGTAACTCATGTTTAATATAGGAGTTAAAAGATCTAAAAGTGTCCTAATTTGATCTGTATAAGCAAAGTGTATGTTTTTGAGTCTCTAAACAGCAAGCACCAAACATGAAAATGTTCAGATAGGTTGAACAGTCCTGTGGAATTAATAGTCTCTTAGCAAGGCTGAGGGAGCCTATTAAATCTCTGTGCTAATGTAATTTGATTCTTGTAGAGAAACTGACTTCCACAGCCAAATGCAGCTCAGTCCCTAGACTACGCAGCTCTTTCGTAAATGCCTCCCACTGGTCACAAGGAGCACCAAACATGTCAATCAGTAAGCCCACGCCTGAGTCTTGTAGCGGCCAAGGGCAGGCCGTCCCAAGATAGACCCCTTTAGCATAAACATTATTTTGCATTAAAAGCAATAAAAATCCAGCAGATTTGGAAGAAGCCTCTTAACTCCTTGTCAGCTGCCTTTTATACCTGGAAGAGAGCTATGAACAGATTCTTCTTTACCTAAGAAACTTATCTATTTGATAGGGAACCTTCGCTAGGCACTGTCTCCTCCTATCTTCCTGCTAGTTGGTCTCTCTCCCCTCCCAGACCTGACCCCTCTTGTTAGCTCCCATAAGCATCATGTTGCCTCATTGTCTTTGGAATTTCCCTGTCTTTGTGGATTCCCCATACCTATGCTGTTAAATTTTATTTTCTCAACTTGATTCTTAGTCCAGAAAGACCTTGAAAGGGATAGGAAATTCTTCCTCCCCAATAGAAAAGTCCATATTGCGGAAAACTATGTTTAGCAAAACATCTGGAGACATTCTTTTGAATCTGTTGGAGATTACCTTGATAGCTAGGAAAAATACTGTACAGCTTAAGCTTTTGATTAATTGTGCTATTCTTATGTGTTTCCTCCCTGGGAATTCCAAGTAATAGAGTGACATACAGCTAATACTTATTAAGAACATATGAGAACTAAAAGATCTGTGTTCACATTCCTGTTGACTATTCTAACAAAGACAACTATCTCATTAGCTCTTATTTTAGAAACTTTTGCTAATACTCTAGTCTCTTCATAGTTTTCTAAATCAATTAATCTATCTAAAAGAATCTTACCCCAAAGAGATAATAGCTGTTAAGTAAGTTATAGTTATCACCAGAAGAAAAGGTGAAACAATTTTACAACTTCATGAAGGAAAATGAAATAAAGAAATGACACATTATGATGTCATTTATACTAAATTAAAATAATATGAACTGGCACTATTTCCCATGAAAACATCTCATGCCAAGTACTTTACTTAAGCTTTGATTTAAAATGTTGTCTTGCAGTTGTATCTATCAATCTTTGTAAAACTATAACAATTAATAAGTCTATATTCCTGTGATATTGTGATTTATAATAAGAAATATGTATTTGGTCCTCATTCTGTTTTCTGGCACAGAGCCCCTAGAATTCTTGGAATTTACTGAGGGAAGAAAGTGATTAAGGTGTCTTTTGTTATGTTAATGAAGTGGCTTTTGGAAAGCCCTCAGGTAACCTAAAGATGAGGGCTATCAGCCAGCAACCTTTAGTCCCAGCGCCCTCCAGGTAGGGGGGAAGAAGTGGAGGCTGAATCAGTCACCAGTGGCCAATGATGTAATCAAGTGAGGCTGTGTAATAAAGCCTCCATAAAACCCCAGAAGGACAGGATTTGGAGAGCTTCAGGGTTAGTGAACCCTTGGAAGCTCTGTGTGCCTTCCATACACCTCGTCCTGTGTGTCACCTCCATCTGGCTGTTCCTAAGTTATATCCTTTCATAATAAGCCAGTGATCTAGGAAGTAAAATGTTTCTCTGAGCCACTCTAGCAAATTAACTAAGCTCCGGAGAACGTCCGGGGAGCCTCTGGTTCATGGCCAGTTGGTCAATCTGGGTTGAGTGTGGGGGACAGTCTTGTGATTGAGTTAAGCTGCAGGGCACCCAGCTGATGTCAGAGTATTGTCTGTTGGGGGGGGGGGTGAGCCCCCTTTGCATGTTGAAATTGGTGACCAAACCCTAAAATAATCCCGCATACATATGTGAGCAAGAAGAATTATGTTTTCGCTTCACTTCCTCATCTGCCCTGATTACTCACAAGGTAGATTCATTATTGAAACCTGGGTTGTAAATATTCGCTGTTCTTAGCTTTTGACACCATGAGAGAAGTGATTCATAATATGAGGTCTCAACACCGAAGTGTCCTGTGTTGTTCCAACTTAATTAAAGTTGATTACCTGCTTTAAAGAAAGACCCACATTTTGGATTTTATACTTCCCTCAATTAAAAAGGGAGCCTAGGTATTTGTTCTCCCAAATTTCCCTAAGATAAGAAAAGCAGTTTTGTTTCTTTTTTAATTTTGTGGCCCTTGCTTGCTGCCTGACCTTGGGCAGAATCCTTAACCTCTCTCTGTCTTATTTTCAATAACCATGAACTGAGGATGGTAATTGTAGTATATTCCTCATGGTGCTGTTATATGAGTTAAATAAAATAATCCTCAAAAGAAAATGCTTAGCACAGGTTGTGGAATGTAATAGGCTGTAAATATTAGTGTACTATTAATATTTTTATTTCCTACATTACATAATGTACTTTTTTAATGAACTTCAGAATTTCTACTGTTCATAGAACCATGTATAGATATTTATCTCCAGAGAGCTTTGTCTTTTTTACCTTACAGCCTATGGATTACATAAACAACCAGCTCCATTGTTCATTAGGGTCAAGTTTAGGACCTTCTCATTAACATATTTGTATTATTCAAGATACACCAGGTTGTTTAGCAGCCACAAACAAGCCTCAATTTTTGGTTGTGGAACACAGATAATCGTTTATTGTTGCTGCCACAAAGGCTATGCTGTGGATCCAGAAAGCCCTCTGATGTGACTACATATTGAGCCCAGTGTTCTAGATCACTTTGGCTCTGTGACACCATTAATTACCATGTGTTCTCTGTTCATTCTGGAAAGATAAGAGAGAAGATGGAGAATCATGAGCCATCTTGGAAATTCTCCCAACTATAACAAAAACACATCTGTGTATTCGTGTCAAAGGGTCTATAGCCAGCCTCTTAGCTTCATGTTCCCGTTTGCTGGTGGACCCGGGGTGTCAGAGCAGAGAACTGACTCATCGGTAAATGACGATGTCCACTGCAATGGTGAAATGTTCGTTTCTTTATGTTCTGTCTCCATACATCTTCTTTTTTAACCATCAGGCTTAATTAGTAACATCTTGTTCCATATATGACTTACAAGTCATCCTAAATCTTTTCAGAATAAGGTGGTGCAAAGTGAAAATGTCTTTAACAGAGAGACTTTGATCTTTTCACTGTTGCACCTATACAGTGGCTCTCAAGCAATACGTACATTAAATTTATTAATGGATAAATATTAAGTGAGCTACATATTCATGTATGTAACTGTAATTCTGCTGACATAATCAGGGAGTAAGATTTGAACTGACTTTACTATTTATCGTGTGTTTTTCTCTTTTCTTCATATTATTGTTTCCATGTGACCAACATGGTGTTTTATACAACTACCAATATTTAAAGAGTTTTTTTTTTCTTTGTCAGGGATTTATTCTAAGTCAATCCTTTGACCTACACAAGGATTAGGCCACCATAATATACTGAGTAAATTAACCTTTAAATTAGAAAAAGGAAGAAATAAAGCATAGCATTAAGAAATGACAAATAATGATTGAATTCTTGAAACATAAAATGTTCTAGCTTTTTATTAATTGTATTACTTTGAACAACAGAGAACCGAAGCATAAATAGAAATAATTAATAGCCAATCATAAAGAGTTTGTTTGTGAGCCCATCTGACTGATTGAATAACTGATTGAACAAAGCAGTGAAATAAAAATTAAAATATTGTAGCTATGTCAGTTGAAAGCACTCTAAACTCTGATGAAATTTGATGTCTATATTTGGACTCTATCCAGGGGAGTAGGCATCACCTAAATGTTTTTGGTGTCTCAAGAAATTAAAGCAGAAAATGGTTAGATTTTGTAACCATTGTAAATGTAAATGTTTGAACAGTTACAAAGAGATTTAATTGTGGGACACCTGGAGGGCCCAGTTGATTGAGTGTCTGACTTAAGCTCACATCATGATCTCATGGTTTGTGAATTCAAGCCCTGTGTTGTTCTGTGCTGACAGCTCAGAGCCTGGAGCCTGCTTCAGATTCTGTGTCTCTCTCTCTCTCTGCCCCTCCCCTGCTTGCACTCTGTCTCTCTCTCTCAAAAATAAATAAACATTAAAATTTTTTTTAAAGATTTAATTGTAAATACATAGAGAATGCAACTGTATCTTAGGATATAACATTTGCTTGTTTAGTTACCCCTTTCCTTTCTGAGAACACCTGCGGATGACATGCTTGTCAAAGAGGAGATCTAAGCTGACTGCAAGGAAATATTAAAGGAAACCGCACTAGCCATGTCAAACACCATAGCACAATGTCTATATCGTAAATCACACTCTGGCAGGCAGCTACAGGAGGGGCAGGGAGTTAAGACAAAGTGATGGATTTGATCTTTTCTGTCTTTGATTTATTAATAACTAGTTGGGCTATGGAATAGCTTGAAAGACTCATATCAAGGGTGGCAACTCATTTGCAAAAAGCTTTATTTTCTTTTTTACATTAATGTCAATAATATTTGACACTCCAGTCTGAAATAAGCTTGAACTACTTTTTGATTTCTCATGCCAACTATCAATAATCCTCCTTTTATCTAGGGAAAACTCACTTTTGATCTTTCTGCAAATTGACGTTGTCAATGTTACTTTATAGCTGCTAATTCCTAAGATTGCCTTTTCTTTCTAACAAAGCATTCACAGATTGCTGTGATAGATTTTTCTTCATTCAAATCTTATAAACCCCAGTTGAATTATTGAAAGGATCTTGTAAGTCATTCTGTTAGGTTTCTAAAAACAACAGTAGGATTAGCATGCATATGAAATGGATTTTTACGTTTTTTTAACAGCCTTTTAACTGTATTTAACAGGATTTTAAGAGAGTCTTAGGTCTTAAAACAACTATTATTTTACTTGGATTTTATTAGTTCATTCCACAAACCTGTACTGGGAATGCACCATGTGCCAAGCTGTGTGCTAGACTGGGGTAGACAGAGGTGACACATGGTGGTGACATGTCAGGTTCTGCCTGTCCTCCTGCACATTGTAGTCTGGCTGTGAGCAGGAAGGACAGGCAATGGAGCAGGTGGTTCTGGGTGAACTGTCCTGGGGGACTCTTCTTCAAGAGGTGGGACTTGGGCTTCTGTCGGAATACCAGGAGGAGTTAGAGATGTAACAGTGGATGAGGCGCCTTCCTGGCTGGGGGACAGGCTGGAAAGGGCACCATGGGCTCTCAAAACTGCAGGTGGGTGGGGGGCTGGATGCAGGGATCCAGGAGACTTCTCTCCAGGAACTCACAGCCTCTTCCACAAAAATGAGCAAACAAAACAATACAGGACATCGAAGAGGTTTATGAAAGGTGATAGTGTGAGATTTATGTCCTGAAATGCTTGTGGTTTCTGCTGCATTTGATCCCTTTCTGGGGAAGGATGTGGGGACACTGCTTGGAGGATTCAGTGCCAGGATTCAGGTGAAAGTAGTAGCTTGTAACCTGTTCACACCCATCCTGTCACCAAATGAAATGCTAATACTGTATTCAGATAGACTCACTGCAGTCATTTTAATCTTGACAAAGACACTAAAGCTTTTTCCCGATTACCTTTCCTGCCCACAGTGAGTGTCTCTCACAACATCCACGCCCTGGCCCTCTGTGGTTTTCAGACCAGGAACACACTCCGTCGCCTCCATGGCTGACGGTTTTCCTTCTTCCAGTACATTCTGTGATTCTTGTGAAATTCCAGTCCCCGTGTGCATTTTGTGGTCCACGCTCCATACATGGCAACCGTGTGTTTCTACTCTATCACTTAAGCAGAGGATTACAAGTAAGGAAGAGTCTTTTTTCACAACAAATATCCAGCCTCATTTCTTACTTTTCTTGTGGCCAAAATCATACTTCAGTTTCTAAAATTATTTCTGACTACGTAAAACCTTCCTTTTTTTTGAATGTTTCTTTTTCTTGCATGACATTATTGTTAAGGAAATGGCCAGTTAGTGCTAATCCATTTGTGCATGGATCCAGTACAGTGGGGTTTATAATTGGAGCTCATTTTCCACCAATAATAATTTATATAATAAGATATACAGTGAGGGGGGGCGCCTGGGTGGCTTAGTCGGTTAAGCGTCCGACTTGCGCTTAGGTCATGATCTCACGGTTTGTGGGTTCGAGCCCCGCGGCAGGCTCTGTGCTGACTGCCAGCTCAGAGCCTGGAGCCTGTTTCAGTCTTCAGAGAGACTCCCTCTCTCTCTGACCCTCCCCTGCTCACTCTGTCTCTCTCTCTCTCTCCTAAAAATAAATAAAACACAAAAAAAATGTTAAAAAAAATATACAGTGAGGAAAATGTATTTTCCAAATATATTTCTCCAAAATATATCCAGTGGATGAAATAAAATAAAAGTGCATATTTGAACAGGAAATTCATCAATTTCCTCACTTGCCAAACAGGTTCTGATGATGGTATCTCAGTCGAGTTCATAATAGGACCTACTTAGACACAGAATCCCAGTCCTCTTCCCCTCTTTCAGCCCTCTGTATTAGTTTGGGATCTCTCTCATGTTCATACTGTTCTGTTTCTCTGCTTATTTTGAAACTGGCCATTGTTCTTCACCCTGCATTTTTCATATTAGCAACTTCCGTTCCTGGGAGAAATTACATCTTCCTAATATTTGCAGTTCTGGCTGGATCCCAAGCTATAGCATTTCTCTGCAACAGGAGGCTGGGTGCATGATCCCAAGCAGGTCAGTGATCCGACCAGACATGTGAGGAGGGAAGTCAGAACCCTCCCCCCGCAACATGAGAAAACTCTATAAACTGTCTCCAACTCCTCTTGGATCCGTCAGAGAACCCAGGTCACTGAGCAAACTGCTGTCCCCAAAGTTAGAGAGATGAGTGCGTATGCAGAGCCAGAGCCGGTGGAGCAGTGCCCTGCATCAGTGCTGGGCCGGGGCTCGTGAGCTAGAATCGGTGAGTCGCTGGGGCTCCAGCTAGACAAGCTTGGGATGCAGCTTAGAGCAAGACACATCACGGTGATACAGTTAAAGGAAAGCTGGTGTAAATATGTTAACTTCAGAAAAATCCACTTCACAAAAGGAAAGTTATCAGGTATAAAAAAGAGGTTTATGTAATAATACAGGGTTTCATTCTTCTTCAGGAAGACCCAGCAACCCTTAATGTATATCCGTCTAATGACAGATCGCCCAAATTCATGAGGTGAAAACTGATACAATCTCAAGAAGAAACATGTGAATCCACTACTGTAGTTGAAGACCCCATACTCCTCACTCAGAAATGGACAGACCCAGTGGGAAGAAACTCAGAAAAGACCCAGCTGGACCAAACAGAAGCTGGTCCCGTTCTCTCTTCCTAGAAACAGATTCTGGAGCACAGACATAGCGACTAGAGCAGAATCACATACATCCGTGTCTGAGGATGGGATCCAGGCACCCATACATCCTAGAGGTGCCCAGATGATCCTGTTGGGAACCTGAGATGTGCCAAGTGATTTTCCTGAGTTCATCCTGCCTAAGAGACCCAGGGCCATGGTAGTTTCTGGCCTCACTTTTCCAACATTTCCTTCAGTTTGCGAGTTTCCTTTCAATAAATATCCTTTATTCTTTTTAAGTTATATTATTTTATGTTGTTTATGATTTTTAAAGTATTGACAAAGTTTGCTGTCTTAAAGGGTTTGAAGGACTCCGGACATTGCTGAGATAGAACGTTTTGCACCATGCACAGTCCTAAGCCTCTTAAACTACATCATCAGGGGCGCCTGGGTGGCTCAGTCGGTTAAGCATTCGACTTCGGCTGGGTCATGATCTCACAGTTTGTGAGTTCCAGCCCCATGTCCTGGAGCCTGCTTCAGATCTGTGTCTCCCCCATTCTCTGCTGCTCCCCAACTTGTTCTGTCTGTCTCTCTCTCAAACATTTTTTTAAAAAATTAAAAAAATAAACTACATCATCACATGTACTTTTGTCAAACACAGACCACTAGCTACTGTTATTCAATTTTACATGTAAACACTTTGGATGGATCTGTTTGGGAGCCCTTGGAAAACCTCATGAGGAAACTGTATCTAGGCCCAGACTCTGACAGGTACAGTCTAATATCTCCGTGACAAGGACTAGAGTGGAGACATCAGGGGTCACCTGGCTGGCATCTCACAATAAGTGGCCCTGCCTTCAGGCTTGGATCACAGATCTGTGGAGCCCCTCATGTAGCTACAAATTGGGTTGGGTAGGAGAGAGGGGTGGGTCCATGGGAAGGAGAAGGAAAAGGATTCAAAGACAAAGTAAAACAGAAAAATTAGAGTTGTGACAATATGAATAATAAATTTCATTGGATATATATATATTTTTCTATTTTAAAACCAGAATCTTCCTTGGTGCAAAATAAAATGTCGTGAATATGATAAGAGAGGCTGAGTTCATGTGGTTTTGCACAACATAGCAAAGGGCATAGATAGCCCTTCAGCTGAAATACAGATGGGGCAAGATTGTGCGTGTCTGTGCCTCGTGAATGTAGGGGTCAGTTCATGTAAGTTAGGGTACTGCTCGAAAAGTTCCTGATACGATGATGTGTCAGTAGCAGAAGAAATTATTTCAAAAGAAATCAAGCAGTCATTGTCTCTGATGCATAGTAAGTGTTCAGATCTTCTCATTAACTTTTATTATAATAATTGAAATATGTAAAATTATGGCTTCTCTGGTCCTCTTTGAAAATCACTTATTTCCAGATACTCTGGAAAGGCAGACATTTCTGCAGTGAGTGCATATCGGGATTTGATAAAGTCATTAAAATCTGAGGGATGTTATTAAACCTTGAACTTAAATTTTCTCACTATTATCTATAATGTAAAAACATAATGGATGCATATCATCCTATGTGAGTCCTGAATGTAGGAATATTCCTGCTTCCCCCCTTGCCTATTCTATGATACTTGCTTAAATGCACCTGATAATGTTAATGTTTGCTCAACTTTTACCTTTAGTAAACCACTTTGCTGGAAATTGCAGGATAGAATAGGATTCTTGCATTCTGTCCTTAAATCTTGTCATTTCTTTTTGGTAGTCCTGGTAGGCAGGGACCATCTGGAGTTACTATTTCCAGGTCTCACTAGGTGCTTTGAGCACCATCACTGTGTTACTGGAGAGTCTTCACTGAAAGTTGTTTGCAGGTTGTGTATCAACTGCAGAGCAAACTTACTTGGAAAGTGAATGACGGCACGTCCGTAGAAGGGTTTCTGCAACGCTTAATGAGGAAGGGGCCCCATCCAAGAAGCAGATTTGTCCTGTACATAAGTCCCCAGGACCGTGATCTCTGTTTGTACATGTTGCAGGACTTGAATTTTGTTGCCTAGCATCATGCCTTAGAGTGTTTTGAGAAGTTTATCTGGTAGCCTTGGAAAAAGATCACAGGAAAATACATTTTAAAAATTGTTTTGTTTTCTAATAACCTTTCTAGTCATGTAGCTTATCCCAGATCCAGTGTAACAGCTCTTGATCTTTAGAGAACCTCATGTGGCATTGGTAACAGCTACACGATTTGTTTTACAAAGTGCTGCCAAGTTCCACGTGACATATTAGAAGGTCTTCCTTTCTCTGTGAAGAAGCAGACACTCCCTTTTTCTTGCCCGGCGGCACCTATGTAGGGAGCCGATGCTTGATGCGAACAAAGTCCCTGAGAAGAGCATAGCTGACGCCTGACACAGTTCCTTTGCAGGAGGAGGATGGGCAGGCCTTCCTATTCATCTTCAAGTGTACCACTCTCACACAGAGGGAAGCCACAGATAATTCTGGTAAGTTAGAAAGAGAAATGCAGGATGATCTAGTGCATATAACAAAGGAAGCTAAGTTGATGTGGAGGGAGTAGAACCAGGAAGCATATCCCTAGGGAAGCAATGTTTATAAACAGAAACATACACAGGTTAAAAAAGAACAGTGATGAAGTATTTAAAGGTACATAAGACAAAGGGATCTGGCTAGAGACAGAGATAAATAGGTTAAGAAGAGACTAGAGAGGAGGCCAAAGTTTGTATGCTTATATTAAATTTGGAATTAGGATCAGTAGAATGTAATGGAGAAGCTTTGAAAACAAAGGGTCAAGACATAACCATAATTATGTTTGCAGATGATGGCACTGACATTAGTGTGGAGTATGGATTACAGGGGATAAAGGTGAAATGGAGCCACCAGACAGATCATTTCAGAAGTATTAGCAGTGAGGGAGGCCTGTGGAACAGTGGTAAGTGACCAGGTATCGCAAACAGAAGTGACGGAGGCTGAAGCACCACCATTTTGATGGCTTTACTTCATTTGTCAAGTATTTATTTACTACCTGCTGGATTCTCGATGGCCAAAGGGATACAGTTCTGAAGAAAACTAAGTCCTGGTCTGCATGGAACATACACTTTAATGAAGGGAGACAGTAACCAAATGAACTCACACACATAGATGTAGAATGTAATGACAGGTGACCCAGGGGATGAGTGTTCCAGGCAGAGAACAAGGCATACCAAAAGCTTGATGATGGAAGGATGCTTCATGTGTTTGAGGAGCAGCTGGGGGTCAGTGTATCTAATGCTTGGTGGGTGACTTGGAAAACATAGGAGGTGAGGATCAAGAGGCAGCCATGGGAGGTTATGTGTGTCCCTTCAGCCTCGGTGAGAAGTCTGAATGTTACCCTAAGTGATAAGGAAATCCATTGTAGACATTCGAGAAGGAAAGTAATGGTATCCCTTACAGAATCACTCAAAGATATTACTGTAATGTCTGAGTTTTTTGTTGAACAGCTGGGAAAACAGTACTGCCATTTACTGAGACACAACTGTACCAGAAGAACAGAGTTCTGTTTGTGGAAGGTGGGGGCTGGATGGCATGATTGGAGACACCTCACAAGTTGATGTTCTATAGTTTGAGTAGTGTCTGCATAGTATATGGAAAGAGGGAAGGACAAATGTTCATATAATTTACTCATATTCATTGGCTTACTCACTTTTGTTGGGCAATATATTGTGATGAGAATTAAAAATCTAGGAAAATGTTGCAAAATTAGACAAGGATTTAAGTTTTGTAAGTGCTATATTTAAGGCAAATCCCTATAATGGCCTTCACAGAAAGGGAAAGCTATTGAGACCCATAAGCATGGTACCTCCATGGCTCTGAGATCATTCAGTCAGGAAAATAGGGTATGTTAGAAACGTCCCTAGAAAGTATGAAGAATGATTCATCTTGCTAAAGAAGACATTGATGACTTAAGTTCCATTTTGATTCTGACTAGTGTGCTTTTTTTGCATATTCTCAAGGAATGTCTTATTGCAATTTCTTTAAATGTCATTGTCAAGTTATTCTCAAATATTCATTTCATTCTGAGTTTTTTTTATTTATGAGGTAATTACTAAATTTGGTGTATGGTTGAGTTATCTGTTCATTCTAATAAGAGGCATAATATTAACTACTTCTCATTGTGATTGATAGACAACAGATAGATAGTAGGTAGATAATATATAGTAGATGATGTATGTATGTATGTATGTATGGATAGATGGATGGATGGATGGATGGATGGATGGATGGGTAGATGGATGGATAGATAGATAGATAGATAGATAGATAGATAGGAGACAAATGTATAGATGGATAGACAGATGGATAGTCACAGCTTAGATCATTTTGAGACGCTCACTTTGAGGTGGAATAGATCATCAAGACATTTACTATGGAATCATTTTCTTATTTACCATAAAAAGCAGGCAAAAGTATAACTATGAGGTACCTAAATGGAAGAGGCTGAGTGCCATATATATTTCTCCCCACCTGCTCATGGTCAGGATCTTGGTGAGGGGAGCCCACAGTGCTCTGGTAGCTACAACAGCCTGTGGTTTGTTGGCACTTTCATTGTGTCTTGAAGGGAAGTCTTGACCCAGTTTGAAAGTTTTGGTCTCTAAGCTCGCAGAGCTTGGAGAGGGGAAGATGCGGAGCATGAGTTCTGAAAGTCGGTTATGGCACTTTGATAAGCAGCCCTGATCGTGTTTTAATTTTATGGTTTCCAGACCAGTGACACATTCTTCCCGCTGGTGACATCATCTGAATGTATTTGCTTTAAAATGCAAGAAAATCATCACCTCAGATTTGCCATTCAGCAGGCCATTCTGTTTATGGAAAGTCAGGTACACACTTCCATTCTCTTTTGCTACAAAATGGATTCCTTGGTCCGAAATGGTATTACAAGAGGGACACCTGGGCAGCTTAGGCAGTTAAGTGTCTGACTCTTGATTTCAGTGCAGGTCATGATCTCGTGGTTCGTGGGTACCAGCCCCACATGGGGCTCTGTGCTGCCAGTGCAGAGACTGCTTGAGACTCTCTGTCTCTCTCGTGCACGCGCTTGCTCACTCCCTCTCTCTGTCCATCTCCGTCTCTATCTCTATCTCTTTCTATTTCTCTATCTCTCTCTCTCCCCTAAATTCTTTTTTCTCACCCATGTAGTACATTGGTCTGCTTATAAATATACCCCATATGCCCTTATTCCCCATCTTGCAAGCTCTCTCCTCTAATCCCCCGACAAGCCAGTAAAGCTCTCTGCCAGTCAGTAAATGGGGTGGGTTTTCTCCTTCCAATCTTCCTGATTGAGCAGTTTTGGTGCCATTAAGGCTCACACTTGCTGGGTTAAGTTTAACTAGTGTCATCTGGGACCTCTGTTGGAAGGGGCTCTGGTGCAGCTGCTGTGTATTTTTGGCTTGCAAGCACATTCCGAGTCTGGTTACTTGTGAAATGTGGTCAGCAGAATACGCCTGCCCCCAGTGCTGTCTGCTGTCTGATCCCTGCATCTCCTGAGTGTGTTACCTTACATGGGAATGTGGGATTAGGGTTGCTACTGGCTGGCCTTAAAACAAGAAGATAATTTTGTATGTGCAGCTTCCCTAATATAATCACAAACATCCTTAGGAGTGGGAGAGGGAGGCAGAGGGGGAGCACCAGAGAGATGGTGAGGAGAGAAGGACGTGGACCCCGCTGATAGCTTAGAAGGGGGAGAAGAAGCGATGAGCCCAGGAAGTGGTCAGATTCCAAACACTGGGAAAAGGAAAAAGATGGATTCTACGCTAGGGCTTCTGGAAGTGAACATCGCCCTGCTGACACCTTGACTTTATCCCACTGAGACCGATTTCAGGCTTCTGACCTCCAGAAATGAAAGTCACTAAATTTGGTTTACTTTGCTATGGCAGCAACGTGAAATTAATACATGAGCCGTGGTCAGCTTCCTCCTTTAGCTCAGCCTGCTGAATGGGGTCTAACAAGGGGTTCTAGGTCGCAAACGAGGGTAGGTGCAAGTGCAGTGGTGGTGTGGGACGTGAGTGCCTGGCTGCCTCCCGGCAAGCATGGGTGAGCACTCTGTGGGTGTCGACCTGATGACACTCTGTGACCCGTGCCCCCCTGGTCAGTGTGACCAAACGCGCATCCCTTTTCATGTATGTGGGTCTGTGGGGATGACGTCCCCCAACCTTTGCCTGTCTTAATCACTTTATTTCACCTTCATGTTTGAAGTATGTTTTCACTGAGTATAGAATTCTACTTTGAAAGTGTTTTTCTTTGGCACTTTGAAGATGTTCTGTTGCCTCTGGCCTCCAGAAAAGTCATTTA
>JAESUZ010002761.1:0-21094 GCA_017311185.1 Proteles cristata cristata | reverse complement strand
AATCTTCTGTGTTGTCTTTAACTTTTCTGTCAATATTAAGTCATTCCAAAATAAAAGTTCATTTTTTAAAAAGCCGGAAATGTCAAACAAAATAAACTAGATCTAAAGGATTTCATGATTTTAAAACAATGATTTCAAGTTCTAGTCAGGCCACCTGGCAGGTCATACAACGAGTTAAGGGTAGTCTAAGCTCCTAGTAAGATGCACGTCTATTTCCTAATTTTATGTATCTTTTCCTCCTTATAGCACCCAGCTTAATGCTTTCCATGCAGTCGAAAATCAGTAAATGTCTAAGGAAGGATACAATAATGCCATAACATATATTGTTACTGGCACATGATACATTTATCAATAATTTATCCCTATGTAAAAAAATACGTACACAGGCAAGACTGGAAAACAGTGCAGAGAAATAAAAATATTGTAAGTCAGTAACAGCATCTCTTTTAGTACTTATTTTAATAGTATAATGTGGGGGTGCCTGTGTGGCTCAGTCGGTTGAGCGTCCAACTCTTGATTTTGGCTCAGGTCCTGATCTCAAGTTCATGGGTTCAAGCCCCACAGAGCCCCACATCAGGCTCTGCGCTGACAGTCCAGAACTTGCCTGGGATTCTCTCTCTCCCTCTCTACCTTTCCCTTATTCTCTCAAAATGGATGAATAAGCTTTAAAAAAATTAATAGTATAATGTGATTTTGAAAATAAACAATTTTAACCAATAATGGAAGCCTCCTAGCTGGAAAAAAAATGGTACACTCAAAACCATGCATTTTAAATTTGAAAAGAGCCTTAGTTAACACTTGAGACGTGGCTTCCCCCAGGTGCCAGGTTAGAGAAGGCAGGAGGGTCAGGCCCCATCACTTTTAATTCTGATTAAAATGGAACAAATAGCATATTTTAAGTTTATTTTATCTATCTTGAGATGTACACACATACACAGTCGTGTATGTAACTAATACATATTTTATGAAAACCTACAAGTTCTTTCTGAGTTGAAGAAGACAGTTGAATCAACCAAAATTTTATAAGCCAGCTGCATCTGAGAACACAAGGCTGGCTTTACACTCACCTATGTCTCATGAGTTGAATGAAATCCTTGCTCTTTAACTGTAAGTACAGATCTGTTATTTCCTCCGCACAACACAGCACCACCTCCAGACACAGGGTCTTCATCACCCCATGAAATTTCGGCAGCAGAAAGAATACAGTGTTCATGAACCTAACCAGTGGACACGGCCAATGAGTGAGGGGCAGTCCTGGATCCTCCCCTACAACAGGACATCTACCAGGACTAAGATCCTACCTATCGGCAAGCGGAGGGAAGTTCTTCACAGCTTTGTTCAAGCACACGATAAATTTGTCCTCCATCGTATTCTGATGCTGCTTCAACTGGTTTACAATCAGTTCATAAACCAAATCTTCCAGTATCTGAAAAATTAAGTTTCTTTTCAAATACACAAATGTGGAAACTTAGTTACTGAAAACAGGCTTGTCTTAGTTAATTGAACCCACAGAAGGCATTCAGTGCTATCACCTACAAGGTACAGGTGCTCACCAGGTACAGTGCCAGGAGGGTGTACACTAACTACTGGACACGGGCTCTGGACTGTGAGCTCAGGAAGTCCAGACCACAGCCACAATGGCTCTTGTTGCTACCACTGATGGTGTCCAGCTCTCATCACATAGCAGGCTGATAAAGACTGGCACTTCCTTTTCACACCCAAAATATGCTAACAAGTCATTTGAGAAGCTGAACTAAAATCAGTGACTGAACACTGTGTAAATACATTTTAGGATGCCAGTGTTCACATCCCTGGTTAAATATTTACACAAACCAAAATTTTCAGGCAACAACTTTATCTAAGAAGCCACTTCCGCCACTGTCTATCTCCCTATAGCCTGTTTTGTATTCATCACATACTACCATCTATAACGAGAGATTTGATGGTGTGTTGTCTGCCCCTCCTCATCAAATGCTAGCTTCCTGAGAACGGGTCTTGGCCTGGCCTGTTCCTGGCTGCACCTCCAGAGCCCAGAGCCAGCCAATAGGTACCCAACACATATAACCGAACAACATACATAATCCAAATTATACTATGGGTAACCAGCAGAAGACAACTACATGCACATATATACCACCAACGACTGGAGACTATGTCTCAAGGTGCCAAGAGCAATTCAGCGGTTGGAGTATGAGTGACTCTCACCAACTTCTTTATATTTCTCTCTGTTCCTCTAATTTCTACACTTAATCAATACCATTTTATATTCAGAAAAGAACTATGTAAAACAAAAGTGTTTATCATCACTACTAACTTGAAATTGAAGTGAAGAGAGATTAAACTTGTAATTTGCTCCATCTGTGCTGAATAGTTAGCATATTATGTAAATTGAAATCCAACATCTAGAGATATTAGAATCATGTAAAAATAAGGCTATTCTGAATTTAAAATTAAAAAAATTTTTTTTTAACATTTACTTATTTTTGAGAGACAGAGCATGTGTGGGGGATGGGCAGAGAGAGAGGGAGACACAGAATCCAAAGCAGCTCCAGGCTCTGGGCTGTCAGCACAGAGCCTAACGCAGGGCTTGAACTCAGGAACTAAACCATGAGATCATGACCTGAGCTGAAGTCAGACACTCAACCAAATGAGTCACTCAGGAGACCCTCTGAATTTAAAATTATAAAGCACACCTGGGTAGCTTAGTCAGTTAAGAGTCTGACTCTTGATTTTGGCTCTGGTCATGATTCTAGGATCATTGAGATCGAACCCTGCACATTGGGCTCTGCGCTGACAGTGTGGGGCCTGCTTAAGATACTCTCGCTCTGTCCCTCCCCATTTGCACACTCATGTGCACACTCTCAAAAAAAAATATTTTACAAAAATAGCTGGTAATCCCTAAAATAAATTATAAGTGGAGGCTGACGTCCCCAAGTGGGTCTATTTCCCTTCACTTAATTTTCTTTTAAACCCAAATAGACACCTAATTGTCAAAATGGACAGGGGCCCAATACACAGTGTTGGGGTACTCTGGGGGCCCTCACGACCTCCCAATCTCCCTCTTTACTCCTCATCCAGCCAGACAGTTAAAGTAGCCCACTCTCCACTCTCCACCTTTTCTTTCAGGAGGGGATGTGGACTAGAGATCCAGAGAGTTGGGAATCATGAACACATAGGCAGTATTCAAAGCCAGGAGGCTGGCTTTTTAACAGATGGTGTTGGGAGAACTGGACAGCAACATGCAGAAGAATGAAACTAGATCATTTTCTCACACCATGCACAAAAATAAACTCAAAATGGATAAAGGACCTCAACGTGAGACAGGAAACTATCAACACCCTGGAGGAGAAAGCAGGAAACAACCTCCTTGACCTCCACCGCAACAACTTCTTACTTGACACATCCCCAAAAGCAAGGGAATCAAGAGCAAAAATAAACGGTTGGGACCTCATCAAGATTAAAAGCTTCTGCACAGCCAAGGAAACAACCCACAAAACTAATAGGCAACCAACGGAATGGGAAAAGAGAGTTGCAAATGACATATCAGATAAAGGGTTAATATCCAAAATCTATAAGGAACTCACCAAACTCCACACCCGAAAAACAAACAACCCAGGAGGCTGGATGGTGGGCAGGGGAGGAAGGAGGAAGAGGACCAACATCAGAGCTGGAGAGGTAGCCAGGAAACATGGAGCCAAGGAAGGGAGAGGAAACTGCCAGGCGGTAGGAAGAGAGCCCAGAGAGGATCCTGAAGCAGTAATGAAGGGAATCAGGAGGAATGATCAACTGTGTCATCCTGGACATAGTGCAGTGAGACCTGACAAGAACGGCTTATCACAATGAGTGACAACAGTTTAGGAGGCTCCAAAGCACACAGCCCCTCACTTGTCAAGCACAGGGGGACAGCGGTATAGCAGTAAGCATCATCCCACTACCCTACTTTCAAGTAGGTTAGAACATATAACTTACATACACCTTCAATAATATACTTTATGGAGAACTGTAGTACTCTGAATATATACTGCAGTCAAAGATTCATTAGGTTCTTCTAACAATCCTGGAAAGTCGACAGAGCTCCGAAGACTGAGAAAGACTCCCTAAAGTGCCCTGTCCTGTCTGATAACTATATTATGTCCCAGGTTGGAAGTGAAGGATTTTACTAGTTTACTTACCCCTAACTATAGCAAGTATCTACCAGAATAATTTTCTCCAAAACAAACCCTGACACTACTTTCTAAGGAATGAAAGCTGCTTAAACACTCCTGTCCTGGCTTTAACAATGAAAAGTTAGTTACCAATCTTTAAGGTTTACCAAGTTTTCAAGTGTTTTAAAAAATCCCATGTCCTCTTTTAAAAAAAATTGAGCATTATATATACTAGGAAAAAGTAAAATAGTAATAAAGGCAGAATGTCCACTCTGATTTATTACAGTATAGAGGATATAGGTAACAAGTATCAGAGTACATCAAAACTGAAAAAGCACTATTTATTTAAAATTGCATTCACACACTTACCTTTTCTCTCTTGGTAACATATTGAAGCGTAAGTCCTAGGACTTCTGCGGCTGCTGCGTACACCTCTTTATATTTTACAAAAGACATATTACTGACCAAAGCTTGAAAGTACCTGTAACAAATATAGAAAATATACATCAAATAACACATTCTGTTGACATAAAAATATAACAACTTTGCTCCTCACAAGTTGAGAAACTATTAAAACTTGATCCAAATTACTTGTGTGAAAACATCTGTGAAGATGTACTGAAGGCTCTGACATCATGACCAGGAAGGCACGTGAAAGTCCACAGTTTGGTCACACGGGACCTGCTGTAGTCAAAGCAAAACACAACGCTGGATCCTTTTAAAAAAAACTGCACTGAAAAAAAAGGTACTAGCAGCCAAGATCGTGACTTGCTGACCCTCTTGCCTGTGACCAGAGGAGGACAAGACCACGAGCAGGGGGCACAGGCAGCTCCCAGACCCCGCAGGCCCAGGATGTGGCCTCCAGCTCCAGAGAAGCTCTATGGAGTTGTCACTAGGGAATCAAAGCTCAAAACAAGCAACTGACCTAAAAGTAAACTCTCTCTCATAGACTCTTCATGGAGTCACCTGCTTGTGAAACGGAAGACCTGGTGGCAGGAAGCTAACGCAGGAGGACCGACCAGATGGAGTGAGACACTTCCAAAGAAATGGCAAAGCTTGGAAGGGGCATACTGAAACCTATAGTAACCATGATGCAAGTGCTGACTTTTCAAACCTCCCCGAATAGTAGGACAATGAAGTGCCAGTCCATGACAGTAGAGGACTCTCTCACTGGCGCTCGCCCTCCCTCCCTCTGAGGTCAGGATGCATCCACCCCCATCCACAGGAGGTCCTGATGGAGGGCGCAGGGCCGTAGCTGTGGCAGAAAGCACAGCAGTGGGGCAGCACAGGGTCCAGGCATCCTTTCCACACCACGACCCAGACATGAATGGTCCCACAGAACTCATGTTGCTTTTGCGGCAAACGCTGAAACTGGGATTGTAGAAAATACCTCACACCTCTTATTTGATAAAACACCCTTGGAAAAATATACCAATTCTGAAAGACTTAACTTCCTCATTCATTCCATTAACATATTTCTTCTCCCAAATGACCTCTAAGCCCAACTTCCTAAATTCTGACAGAAATATTTTTAACGTGGATCTATGTCTTAAAATTTATAAAACTTAGGGGCCCTGTGTGGCTCAGCTGGTTAAGCGTCAGACTCTTGGTTTCAGCTCAGGTCATAATATCATGGTTTGTGGATTCAAGTCCCACACGGGGCTCCTGGTTCATGGGTTTGAGTCCCACATCAGGCTCTGTGCTGACAGAGTAGAGCCTGGACCCTGTTTGGGATTCTCTCTCTCTCCTGACCTCTTTGACCCTCCCACACTCACACGTGTGCTCTCTCTCAAAATGAATAAATTAAAAAAAAAAATTAGACCATACTCCAGTGCATCAATCCAATTCACATATGCTTTAACCTAAAATAGAAGCAAAGCAAAGACTCCTCAATACTCACTTTATGCTCTCTATGCCACATTCTGGGTCATACGGGGGCAAGTTATTGGCCTTTATAATGCCTAATAATTGAATTCCTACCGAATTGTCTTTGGAATTAGGATCTTTACTGGAAAACTTTTCAAATATTAACCTGAAACATAAGCATAAAGGATAGGTATAGATTATTACGTAATAAAATAAGCACAGCAAGAGATATAAAATTTTCCATGGCTAATTTTCAGGGTAAGAAATACTTTATCTGTCCCCAAGTCTAATACCCTTTTTTGCTAATACTATCTTTGTATACATTCAAGTTATTCTAGCTGTGGAACACACACAAGTCTGTATTTCTTATGATCTAATTACTTGCCCCAATCTCTGTTACTTGATACTGAAACCTTTGGAAAGTTATAGCTGGCCTCAGGCTGTGCAGTCCGACAGTTCACCCCTGGCCTGGGACAGTGAAGGGCCGGGTGCTCCACACATGTCCAGTGTCCCAGAAAAGGCAGAGGTGAACTGGGAGATAGAACAGGAGCCACCAGGAGGCAATGACTGCACAGAAGTGCTGCTGGTATCAAACTTTGGAGGTTGTGATTTTACTAGTAGCACTGTTATACCTCTACAAATGATTCAATTTCAAGTTATATTTCTTCTTCTATCATTTCAAGTAATTAAACTTCACTGTAATCACCATTTACAACATGATACATTTTAAAAATGCCCAAACAACACTGCAAAATATAGTAAATTTATACCTGTAAGGGACAGATAAACAATCCTTCCAGCATTCAACAAGGGTTTTTATAATTTCAAGGTTATGTCTAAACACAGCTCTTTTTGGATGAAAAACATGTTTCATTAGGAAATGAAGCAATCGATTTGCTAATACTTCATCTTTAGGGACCCCCTAAAAAGGTACAGAAACTCTATGTTAATATGCAGCATTCTATACTGGAAAAGCATTATTTATTTATTATTATTTTTCAAATACAATTTATTGTCAAATTGGCTTCCATAAAACACCCAGTACTCATCCCAACAAGTGTCTCCCTCCATGCCCATCACCCACTTTCCTTTCTCCCCCACCCCCATCAACCTGAAGTTGGTTCTCAGTATTTAAGAGTCTCTTATGGTTTGCCTCCCTCCCTCTCTGTAACTTTTTTCCCCTTCTCTTCCCCCATGGTCTTCTGTTAAGTTTCTCAAGATCTACATAGGAGTGAAAACATATGGTATCTGTCCTTCTCTGCCTGACTTATTTCACTCAGCATAACAACCTCAAGTTCCATCCACATTGCTACAAATGGCCAGATTTCATTTTTTCTCATTGCCATGTCATATTCCATTGTATATATAAACCACATCTCCTTGATCCATTCATCAGTTGAAGGACATTTTGCTCGTTCCATGATTTGTCTATTGTTGAAAGTGCTGCTATGAACATTGAGGTACATGTGCTCCTATGTATCAGCACTCCTGTATCCTGTGGGTAAATTCCTAGCAGTGCTATTGCTGGGTCATAGGGGAGTTCTATTGTTAGTTTTTTGAGGAACCTCCACACTGTTTTCCAGTGCGGCTGCAGAGAAAGCACTTTTTAATCCAACAGTCCATTTATAAAAGAAACCTGCCATTATACTGAGGCTTCTGGTGTAAAACCTATGTGTGATTTTTCAAGGACAACCACAGGCAATGACAAACGCTTCCGTGGCAGGCCTTATGGGCAAGCTGTCCTCCTGGAGCAGGCCAGAATACAGCCAGGGCTCTGCAGTCTCAAAAGGAGTTACTGTCAGACCCTTACCATCTACCTTCCACACCCCCTAGGCTGGTCATGCTTGTCACATGTTCACACGTCATTTCTCTTTATCTTCTTCAGGTATCTCTGCTGAGGGCTCCTTATGAGAGGAAGAGCACCTTTAAAAACACTTTTCTCCTGACTTAGTCCCCAGTGCTTTTGCACTCCCATCCCTTCTCCTTCACCCTCCTCCCGATTTCATGGTCCCATAAAACTGCTGGAGCCTTTAATTCAGGGGTCCCTCAACAGTGAGATGAGCCCCAGATCTGTGCTAAATCACCTGACCCTCGACCAGACAAAGCTGCAATGTTTCATGGGGGAAATGGACAAGGTGAGTCCGCTTCCTTGGGCTTTAGCCTCCTGCTTCTACCACAAGTGATAAAAGGCTTCACTTGATTCTCACTTGGACTCACTGTGGCTTTATGCAACTACTCTGACACCTAGCAGTTCAGCTCTTTCAAACTCAGCAAAGCACCTGACATTTAACTCCATCTTTCCCAATGGTTCCTAAGTTAAACTAAATACACTCAATTGTTTTCATGTTATTAAGCAGAGTCAAATGATTTTATCACATTGAAAGTAAGAAATATAAATCTGGCTAACTGTGAAATAAGATAGGCACATCCAGATATAAATACATATAAAAGCTCTATGTCCATATAGTATGTTTAGTAAGGAAAGTGCTCAGAATATTATTCCATGTAAACTTTTGTACATTATTAGTGCTAACATTTTTATGTGAATGGGCAAAGCTCTAGCACACACAAATCTATACTGGTGGAAGTCACAAGACTGTCTCACGACAACATAGTATCATTCACCCAGCGGCCACTGTTTGGGCAATCTCAACTAGTAATGGGTCCATGTCAATACTAGGGAAATAAGTAAGTTGGCCAAACAAATGCTAAAGCATCCATAGACTTTAGTTATAACAGAATTTTTTGGGACCTCATTTTCAGGGTGTACTGACATTTATTTCACATTTCTTTTTAATAAATCATTAATCTAGTTTCCAAGCTCCTAGCAAGTAAAAGCAATAAACAAAACAAAAAACAAACACCTGATAGCTTAAAATTAAAAGCAAAGTCAGAGGCATTATCAAAGCAGACACCTAAGAAAACAGAGCTAAGCAGTATGAAGCCATTTAGTACAGCAGCACCACAGCAATATGACGTGTTAAAAATGATGACTCTTAAGTCATTAAGAGGAGCTTGGACTATCTGTCACCAATTCTGTTTATGATATCAGCAAGAGACAGACACAGCACTGCATAAAAGATGCATCCATTCTTACCACAGGAGTAGCAATTCCTGTCCATGAAAGAACAGTAACCACGATCTCGACCACCAGGTAGTGAATTCCTTCTCCTCCGTTGTTTTCAGAAACCACCAGCTGCAGCAAGGGGCCGAGCCAGTACTTCGCATAAGGGCGAAAGACCTAGAAGAGAATTTAAAAGTCAAATAGCAAAAAATTGTTTTGAATTCCAACAGTTACCGTGCTTAATCAGATCAGATTCTCTGCTAAATTTTCTCTCAGGGGTCCTGGAAACCACAATTCGAGAGAAATGGATTATTGATCTTTTCTTTGTTGAAAACTTGATATAACTGTATTCTTAAAAATGAAATGAAAGATTTTTTATCAATCTTGTCCTATCTGAATAACATGCAGCTCTAGAGAACTCTCCTGTTATTTTATGCAAATGCACAGGGTATATGAAAAACGAGAATATAGAAATTAAGTAGGTGCATGTGGCTAATGGTTTTTCATTTCTTCTTGTATTATAGAAGTCATTGTGTTATTGACGTCATTTGCCCAAGACCTCTTAAATCTAAATAAAATGTACCCGTATACTAAATTCGATTTAGTTTTAGAAACTGCAAGAGAATGCTATTTTGATGCAAATGAACGGATTAAAATGTAATTCAAGCTACCTATCTTCTTAACCTTTGCCACTTCTATTTTTATTAAATAGGTTTCCTCAGGGGTTACTCTCACAGCTTAAATCTGTGTGGTCTCAAATCTTTTTTGTTTATACACCCCATAAATAAAAAAAGTTCAAACGCTCTCCATGTATATCTATTGGTTTACTTATAAATTACAAATACAAACTTCTTTATTATTAAATGAGACAGAACCTGACTTACGATGGTTCAACTTAAGATTTTTGGACTTAATGATGCTGTGAAAGCCCTACGCTTTCATTAGAAACTGTACTTTGAACTTGTATCTTCTCCTGGGCTAGCGGTGTGTGGGATGATACTCTCAAGGTGCTGAGCAGGGCCAGCGGCACCCATGGCTCCCAGTCAGCTCTGCCATCAGGAGGGTGAACAACTGATACACTTAGAACCATTTTGCACCCATACATCTATTCTGGCTTTCACTTTCAGCACAGCATTGAACAAATTACATAAGATACTCAGCATCTCATTATAAAATAGGCTTTGTGTTCCATGATTTTACCCAACTACAGACTGACATAAACACTGTGCATGTTGAAGCAAGGTGAGACTAAGCTATAATGTTCAGCAAGTTAGGTGTACTACATGCATTTTCAACTTAGGATAGTTTCAACTTATGCTGGGTTTACTGGGATATAACTTCATCGTAAGCCAAGGAAGATCTGTATAATAAATTAATTTAAAAGTTGAAATTTTATCCCAAACCAGAAAAAGACTCCATTAAATAAGAGAATGGAAAGCCAATGTCCCTGATAAACATGGATGCAAAAATGCTCAATAAAATATCAGCAAACTGAATCCAACAATACAATAAAAGAATCATTCACCACAATCAAATGGGATTTATTCCTGGGCTACAAGGGTGGCTCAATGTTCACAACTGAATCAACGTGATACGTCACATTAATAAAAGAAAAGAACCATGTGATCCTCTCAACAAAGTAGAGTTAGAGGAAACATACATCAACATAATAAAAGCTGCATATGAAAAACCACAGCTAATGTTATCCTCAATGGGTACAAACTGAGAGCTTTTCCTCTAGGGATGTCTACTCTGACCACTGCTATTTAACATAGTACTGAATGTCCTAACCACAGCACTCAAACAACACAGACAAATAAAAGACATCCAAATCAGCCAAGGAAGAAGCCAAACTGTCACTATTTGTAGATGACATGATACTCTATATAGAAAACAGAAGACTCCACCAAAACACTGCTAGAACTGATAAACAAATTCAGTAAAGTCACAGGATACAAAATCAATGTACAGAAATCAGCTGCACTTCTATACACCAGTAATGAACTTGCAGAAAGAGAAATCAGGCAATTGACCCCACTTAGAACAGCACCAAAAACCACAAGATACCTAACTGAAGAGGGAAAAGATCTGGACTCTGAAAACCACAGAACACTTATGAAAGAAAATGAAAAAGACACAAAGAAATAGAAAAACATTCCATGCTCATGTACTGGAAGAACAAATAGTGTTAAAATATTGAAACTACCCAAAGCAATCTATACATTCAATGCAATCCCTATCAAAATAACACCAAAGTCCTTCACAGAGCTACAACAAACAATCCTAAAATTTACATGGAACTACAAAAGATCCCAAATAGCCAAAACAATCTTGAAGAAGAAAAGTAAAGCTAGAGGTATCATACTTTTTTTCTTTTTTACTTTTTTAAAAATTTATTTAAAAAATTACATCCAAGTTAGTTAGCATATAGTGCAACACTGACTGCAGGAGTACATTCCTTTTTTTTTTTTTTTTTTTTACAAATAGTTTATTGTCAGATTAGTTTCCACATAACACCTAGTGCTCATCTCCACAAGTGCCCTCCTCCATGCCCATCCCTCCTCCCCCCCACATCCATCAGTCCTCAGTTTTTGTCAGCATTCAAGAGTCTCTCATGGTTTGCCTCTCTCCCTTTCCCCCACCATTCCCCCCCTTCTTCTCCCCCTTGGTCCTCAGTTAAGTTCCTCCTAATCCTCCTATATGTGCAAACATATGATATTTGTCCTTCTCAGAGGCATCATAATTTTGGACTTCAAGTTCTATTGCAAAGCAACAGTGATTACGATAGTATGGTACTGGCACAAAAACAGACCCAAAGATTGATGGAACAGAACAGAAAACCCAGAAATGAACCCACAACTACACGGTCAACTAATCTTTGACAAAGGAGGCAAGAATATTCAATAGGAAAAAGACAGTCTCTTCAACAAATGGTGCTGGGAAACCTAGACAGCAACATGCAGAAGAATGAAACTGGATCACCTTCTCACACCATACACAAAAATGAATTCAAAATGGATGGAAGACCTAAATGTGAAACAAAAAACCATTAAAATCCTGGAGGAGGACATAGGCAGTCACCTCTGACATCAGCCACAGGACTTTCTTACTAGATATATTTCCAGAGACAAGGAAACAAAAGCAAAAATGTACAGGGACTTCATCAAAATAAAAAGCTTTTGCACGGTGAAGGTAACAATCAACAGAACTAAATGGTCATCTTCTTTGAAAAAGTGTCTATTCATGTCTTCTGCCCACTTCTTAAATGGGTTGTTTTTTGGGGTGTTGAGTTTGAGAAATTCTTTATAGACTTTAGATACTAGCTCTATATCAGATATGCTATTTGCAAATATCTTCTCCCATTCTATAGGTTGCCTTTTAGCTTTGCTGAGGCAACCTATGCCGAAAAGGAAACCTCCAGAATGGAGGTTTGCAGGTGACTTATCTGATAAAGGGCTAGTATCCAAAGTCTATACAGAACTTCTCAAAACTCACCCCTCCTCCCAAAAAATAAGCCAGTTAAGCTGGCTTCGTGGTGACAAATTCTTTCAATTTCTGTTTGTTTGGAAAGGTTTTTATCTCTCCTTCTATTTGAATGACAGGCTTGCTGGATAGAGGATTCTTGGCTGCATATTTTTACTGTTCATCACATTGAAGATCTCCTGCCATTCCTTTCTGGCCTGCCACGTTTCAGTAGATAGGTCTGTCACCACTCTGATAGGTTTCCCTTTGTATGTGAGGGCCCTTTTCTCCCTAGCTGCTTTCAAAGTTCTCTCTTTGTCTTTGTACTTTGCCATTTTGACGACGATATGTCGTGCAGAAGATCGATTCAAGTTACGTCTGAGGGAAGTCCTCTGAGCCTCTTGTATTTCCACATTGACTTCCTTCCCCACGTCGGGGAAGTTCTCTGCTATAATTTGTTCCAGGACTCCTTCAGCACCTTTCCCCCTCTCTTCCTCTTCTGGGATTCCTATGAGACGGATACTGTTGCGTTTGACTGTATCGCTGAGCTCTCGAATTCTTCTTTCCTGTTCCTGGATCAGTTTGTCTCCTTTTTTTGTCAGCTTCTTGGTTTTCTATAATGGTGTCTTCTAAATCACTTATTCTCCTTTCTGCCTCTTCAATCCGTGCATTGGAGGCCTCTAATTTATTATGTATCTCATTTATCGCATTTTTAATTCTTCATGCCTATTTTTATTTTCCATTCTGCCTGTAGCCAGTTTCTTTGATGTCCCCTATGTTTTTTTCAAGCCCTGCTATTAATTTTACCATTATTATTCTAAAATCTTGTTCAGGTATGCTGCTGATATCTGTTTTGAGCAGTTCATTAGCTGTCATTTCTTCTTGGAGTTTCTTTGGAGGAGAGCTCTTTCGTTTCGTCATTTTAGTTAGCTTTCCGGCTCTTGTTGGTTTTAAAGACCTGGTATGCTCTCTGTTTCCATGAGCGCTGCTATATCCAAGAAGACTCTTTGACTTTCCAGGGCCTATCCTTTCAGAGATTGTTTTTTGAATGGTATCCCTCGGTCTCTCTTGTTGGGACTTTAGTTATTTTATTTTCCTATTCGTAGTGATATTTGGGACTCTTCACCTTGTATACTCTAGCTAGAGCCAACAAAGGTTTTAATCGAAATTACCTGAACTGAATTTTGATTTCTAAGTTATGTGAGGATTATGAGCAGAGAGCAGTGTCACTTACAGTAAGGCATAAGCCACAGTGTGTGTTTGGAAGATGAGGTGGGAATCGGCAGTGCCTGGCAGTGAGCCAAAGGCGGAGGATGTGTTCGTGAAAGAGCTCGCCTGCCAGGCTAAGGAGCCTGGGCTGTGTTCTGCACAATGGGATCCCCAGATAATGCCTGGGGGGCCAACTACTTTTGAAAACAATTTTGCTGAGGCCCGTGGGTGACTCAGTCAGTTAAGTGTCTGACTTCAGCTCGGGTCCATGATCTCATGGTCCATGAGTTCTAGCCCCATGTCGGGCTCTGTGCTGACAGCTCAGAGCCTGGAGCCTGCTTGGGAGTCTGTCTCCCTCTCTCTCTGCCCCTCCCCTCCTCTACCGACTCACAAACTCTCTCTCAAAAATAAACATTAGGAAAAAAAAATTTTTTTTTAAAACAGTTTTGTCAGAACACGGTCACGCCCATTCATTTATGTATAGTTTACGACTGGTCTGCCAGTACACTGGAGTAGTTGCAAAAGACCATACAGCCTGCAAACCTGAAAACAGTTACTGTTGGGTGGGACCTCTACAGAAAAAGTTTGCTGGCCTCTGCTACTGAAGATGAGGTTCTTCTGAATTGTTTCAGGCAGGAGGATGGAAGAATCAGGTTCATACTGCATACGTCTTATCATACGAGCAGCAGTACAAAGTGGGCAGACAAGCCCAGGAGTGGGGAGAGTAACTAAGAAGGAGACCGCCCTGCAGCAGTTCCCTGAAGAGCACCAGACGCTACAGCACTAGAGGAAGGAAGGAGGACCAGAAAAGGCACCGGTCTGGAGAGTGATGAGGAGATACACCCACCAGATCTGATGACTGATGGGGTGTGCACGCAGGCTGCAGAGGTGAAGATGAAGGAAAATAAAACAGGACTCCCAAGTCTCTTGTTGGTGCAAATGGATGGATGGAGGGGACATCATTGCCCGAGGAGGTAAGAGAAGAATTAGGGTAAGAGGAAAGTAAGGATCACCTTGCTTGGGAAATGCAAAATGAGACACAGCAATGTCTGTGTCAATATTTACTAAGAGGGAACTTCATTAGAAGGTCAGTTTTAGAGGAAATGTATGTGATTACTTTGTATTTGACAGAATACCTGCTTAAACATATAATCATTCCTTTAATAGCGTCCCTTTAATGGAAGTCAGAAATAAAACACATAAATCCTTTCATACTGTAAATCATACCACTAAAAATATATCAACCTATTAAGGGAGGAAAATGGTAGGAAAAAAACAGCCAAAGAAATGACGTTTTATTCCTTATAGAAGATGGGTATAGGAAAAAACACATTACCCATAACCTGCTAAATTAAAGTCCATCTAAGTAGTTTGTACAAAAGGAAAAAAAACAATAAAACTATAAAAACTCATATTTAAATAACCTTAAACATTATTCACATTATATACATGCATAAAATATATGCATCAAAAATACTAACGAATCAAATATAACCCCAAATTAACTACATCTTACTTAATAAGTGTCTTTGTAAGTTCACTTCCTTCTGTAACACACGAGCCATGGAACACTTGATTAACTTTAGACTCCTTCGAGTGAACATCATCTTTTGGAAGACGAGAATACATCACATCTAGAATCTTGTAACAGCCCATCTTCTTGGTGATTTGAGTATCAAATGCAGATTTCTTTAGCTAAGGAGAAGTAACAAGTTAATTACCTTTGGTCTTATCAAACAAGAAAAATAGTTTTTGAATATATCAAATGCCCAATTAAATATCCTTAATACTCAGTGCTCTTGACATCGAAAATAATTTTAACAAAGATGATGAATCACTTCAGTAGGAGCTGCCAAGGGTCAGAAACATGGGTGTAAGTATGGATGTGTTGTATTGAGTGTGGCAAGAAATATAATGCCCAAAGGGTGTACTTAGAGCAGCAATATAGGACTTTTGCACAAAATCTTATCAAAGTCATAACAATAACAGGTGAAACTTCAATGTATTAGAAAACAAAATTTTCAACAATTTATGGTATTTCCTAAAGATACCCAAGTCCTAATTCCCAGAACCTATGAATGAGTTCTCCAAAGGCAAAGAAAAGGACTTTGCAAATGTGATTAAGTCAGGGATCTTGAGGTTGGTCAACAATTCTGGACTGGTCATGTGGGTGAAATCACACATAACCTTCTAAGAGGACAGCGAAAGGGAGGAGACAAAAAGGAAAAGGCAACATGACGACAGAACTGGAGGTCAGAGTGATGCAGCCAAGTACTAAGGAATGCCAGCAGCCACCAAAAGCCAGAGGAGACAAGAAGGGGACACTCAGAGTCACTGGGGCAAGCGTGGCCGTGGCAGCACCATAAATTTAGCTCAATGAAACTAATTTTGGACTTCTGGCCTCCAACACTGAGAGAATAAATTTCTGTTGTTCTAAGTCACCAAGCTTATGGTAATTTATTACTTGAAGGTTCAGGAAATAACACACATTTTGGCATCAAGTGTTGAATCTATTGTTAACAAATGCCAAAAATATGAAACTAAATTTGGAATTGAATGATGGGTAGAGGCTAAAAGAAATTTGCCATGCATGACAGAAAAAGCCTAAACTTCCTGCAGAGACTGTTGGTAGAAATACCAACACTGAAGGCATTACTGGTGAGGGCTCAGAAGGAAGTGAAAAAGCATGCTAGAAAAAGCCAAATTGTCTTAGAAAACACCTCAATCATCATAAACACATTTTTGGTACAAATATGAACATTAAAGTAGCTGCCAGTGAGGTCTCAGAAGGAAATAAGGAACATATTTTTTTGACACTGAAGGAAAGGGGATCCTTACACAGCAGCAGAAAACTTAGCTGAATAGTGTTCTACAGTTACACACACACAACTTACAAGCCATGCACTTGAATATTGAACTAAGAAATCTCCAAGCAAAATTTTTGAAAGTGCTACTCGCTTTCTTCTTTGCTCCTTAAAATAAAATGTGAGGGGCAAGAGATAAATTGAGTTACGAACTGCTGGGCAAAAAGAACAAAAACTTGATGATTTGAGAAATTCTCAGCTTATCCAGACTGTAAAAGATGCTAACATTAGGAAATTCACCGTTAGAAAAGTGGCTCCAGGGACAACGAGGGTATGACTAGACAATCTTGGGCTGGTGCTGAAAGAAGTAAACACGGGACTCAGGGATGCCCTCAACCATTTCATCAGAAACAGGAACACGGATGGAAATATCCAGCAAAGATCAGTGGAGGACTCTCCTGTTTAACGGAGTAAACCTCTAAGACATACAGAGTAGAGCTACAGAGTTTTTGAGAACGTTACGCCAGAAAAACCACCACCAGCTTGTACTGAAAGGGACAGAGACAAAATGAAATGGAAAGAGGCTGTTGTAACCCCTGAATTCTACAGGCAAGAAAAACAAATATTTTGTTTTGTAGTTTCACAAGTTCACAAATGAAAGAGTTTTGTCCCCTTGTGGGGATCAGCACTGGGTGTTATGTGGAAACTAATATGATAATAAACTATTTGTAAAAAAAAAAAAAAAAGAGTTTTGTCCCCTGATGGATCATACCCAGAATCTCACTGATACATGATTCATATGGTTTGAATGATGAAAGTTAGAGGACTCTGAGCTGATAATATTCAGAGGCCAATTCTGGACTTAAAACTTGATGCTATAATGCGTTCAGACTTTGGGGGATGTTGGGACGGGATAAATGTATTTTGCAAGAGGGAACATTTGATGCAGGTGGACGGTATTTGGCTGAATAATGTCCACATACAAACACCCATGTTTTAATCACTGGCATGTTACCTCACATGACAAAAAAGGACTATACAGATGAAATCAAGTAAGGAATCCTGAGATGGGGAGATTATCCAAGTGGGCCCTCAATACAATCACAGATTTCTAAGAGGGAGGCAGAGAGAGATGAGACAAAAGAGGAGGAGGCAGTGTGACCACAGAGGCAGAGAGAGGAGTGATGTGGCCACAAGGCTCGGAATGCTGGCAGCCTCCAGAAGCTAGAAGAGGCAAAGAACAGATTTTCCCCCGGGGCCTCCAGGGCCTTTCAACACCTGATTTCAGCCTAAGGAAGCTGATTTCCGGCCTGCAGAACTATGAGAGAGTAAGTTTCTGTTGCTCTAAGCCATGTTGGTGGTAATTTGTTACAGCATAAGGGAGATCCCCTGTAACTATAAGTTGTTACCAAACTGTTGAGGGAATGCTCCTTGAGCAACAGAGATCTTCTGACTGAACACACTGCAGTTTTTTTAAGAACACTGGCCAAGGAGATTTATCGATTCTTATTAATAGTCAATTTAAAGGGCACCTGGGTTGTCAGTTGGTTAAGTGTCCAACTTCAGCTCAGGTCATGATCTCATAGTTCATGAGTTCGAGCCCTGTGTAGGGCTCTGTGCTGACAGTTCAGAGCCCAGAGGTGCTTTGGCTTCTATGTCTCCTTCTCTTTCTTTCCTTCCCCTGCTCATATTCTGTCTTAACTCTCTCTCAAAATTAATTAATGAAACATAAAAAAAATTTAGTAGTCCATTTAATTTTATAGTACAAATATACAATACCTTTGTAAATCTAGACTTCAACACATCAACGGCATCCACCACAATTTTGCTAAAGAATTCAGGCTACAGTGCCGCAACAGAGTGAGAAGAGAGCGATCTATAAATGCTTGGCGAGTGACATTAGAAGGTAGGTCATCCCTCTTGAACATTCTGTACACACTTTCCAAAAGGGCTAACTGTGTGACACATGAACTCCTAAGAAAAACAGAAAATTATATGAACATCCCTGTTTTGAAAAAATATTTTGAGTGCCTACCCATATAACAAGCAAAATAAATACATTAATGAGTATAAATTGAAAAAATAACTTTAAAGATTATATATATAAACCACAAAAGACAAGAAGCATTTGTACATACACTATATTATTATACTCATCCCCAGAAATCTTCATGCCAAATTAAGGCATTAAGAAGAGTTTCCACGGGCACCCTCCTGCACTGTTGGTGGGAATGTAAACTGGTACAGCCCCTCTGGAAAACAGTGTGGAGGTTCCTAAGGAAACTAACAATAGAACTCCCCTATGACCCAGCAATAGCACTGCTAGGAATTTACCCAAGGGATACAGAAATGTTGATGCATAGGAGCACATGTACCCCAATGTTCATAGCAGCACTCTCCACAATAGCTAAAACATGGAAAGAGCCTAAGTGTCCATCAACAGATGAATGGATCAAGAAGATGTGGTTTATCTATACCATGGAATACTACATGGCAATGAGAAACAATGAAATCTGGCCATGTGTAGCAACATGGATGGACCTTGAGGGTGTTATGCTGAGCGAAATAAGTCAGGCAGAGAAGGACAAATATCATATGTGTGCACGTATAGGAGGATTAGGAGGAGCTTAACAGAGGACCAAGGGGGAGAAGAAGGGCAGAAATGGTGGGGGAAAGGGAGAGAGGCAAACCATGAGAGACTCTTGAATGCTGACAAAAACTGAGGACTAGTGGATGTGGGGGGGAGGAGGGGTGGGCATGGAGGAGGGCACTTGTGGGGATGAGCACTGGGTGTTATGTGGAAACTAATTTGACAATAAACTATTTGAAAAAAAAAAAAAAAAAAAGTAAATAAATAAAAAATTTTTAAAAAATAAAAAAATAAAAAAAAAAAAAAAAAAAAAAGAAGAGTTTCCATTTACTTTCAAATCTGATCGTGCTTAGAAAACATCTGGAAAGCTGTGGGAGAGTACAGGCCTAAAGATGATCACAATTCCAGAATTTGAAACTCCTGAATTATAATTTAAAAACTCTAGTCTCTTCCTAGTGACAAACTGCCATTCCTATTTCCTACACAGAGATACATTCATCTGGCCCTTTATGTTCTCATCTGGAATAAAAGATACTTGAATGAACATCTAGAAGATTTCGCCTATAAATCTAAAAACTAAGAATACAGAATTAGTTTCCTCACCTATAAAAATATGAGGTTAGAACTAAATGATCATTAAAATCCTTTTCCAGTTCTAAAAGGCTGATACTCAGAAGTTAAATACAAACCAGGGCAAAAATATTAGATGAAGGTAATTCAGTCACAAAACTCTAAGGCTGCAGGACACTCCTAAATGCTACATGGGCTTCTGTAATATTTATGTGGGCACTGTCTTAGATTTAAACTCTGAAGAGCTTCCTGATAGCACAATTGAGGTGCAGAGCCCTAAAACTCTTCTATAGAAAGTTAAAAGGAAGAGGAGGAAGAAAGGAAAAGGAAAAAGAGCAAAAATCTGATAACAAAAAATGGGCCAGCAGATAGTTGACTGAAAATTAATGCAAATGACCTCTAAATACATGAATATATGCTCTACTCACTCATAATAAGAGAAACAAATTAAAACAACACTGAGAGGTCCCCTCACCTATATAACTGGGAAAACACCCAAATGGTTGACAATATACTCTACCGGCAAGCCTGTGATGAGGCCAATTCTCACACACTGCCCAGGGAATGCAAACCATTACATCCTCCAAATAAGGGATGTGGTGGAAGCTAGTATAATCACAAACGTATTTACCTTTTGAATTACGTGTAGGAACCCACTGTGAACACATATTGGCAAAATGCAAAATGACATACACACATGGCTATTCACTGTGATATTATTTTTAATAGCAAAAGATTGAGCCCAAAAGTCTATCAGTACAAGCTCCTTCAAACTACGATGCTCTAATAAATAATTATGAAGTTACTTAAATAAAAAAGGATTAAAGAAGATGTCTGGGTATCAACACATACTGATCTGGAGGACACAGGAGATGGAACAAAAAGGAGGTGAAGGGGAACAAGAGAGGGGACAGAGACAGAAGTGAGACTCTTGAATACAGCTCATTACACAGCTGACTTTCAAATCATGTAAACGTGTAACATGTTCAAAAAGAAAATTAAATCAAAAGAAAAAGATAAACACTTTCTAAAGTCTGATAATTAAAGTAAGCACACCTAACCAATTGGTGTAATAGCAACATATTGAAGAAAACTTTACTGAGTGATTTTGGAACACAAACTTTGTGTATCTTCAGGAAGTAAATTATAATTAAAATGAAAATTTTAAACTGAGCACACACACACACAAATCTGGCTGGAATTTTGATATGGGTTTCATTAAATTTATGTATCAACTTAACAAAATATTCAAAGTCATGAACATGGAATATCTCTCCATTTATTTAAATCTTTAATCTTTTTATTCCCTTCAGCAATGGACTATAATTTTTAGTGCATAGGTCTTGTATTTCTTTTGTTAAATATATTACTAAATTTATTACTT
>JAESUZ010002760.1:0-46849 GCA_017311185.1 Proteles cristata cristata | reverse complement strand
GGTGATCCCTGTGGCCTTGATCTCTTTGACTTGCTGACCGGTAGATCAATGGGACTAATGATGGATTTGGGGCAGCAAACCCCTGCCACGTTATGCTGCACCAGGCCCTGGGGACCCGGGGACGCTGATGTGGATGGGCTTCCGACCTCACATGGCCTGGATCCACAGATGGGCTTTCCAAAATCCTGGAGTGTCAGGCTTCTTACATGTATGAGAGGTTGCTGGGAGCTTTATGGAGGGAGCTGTGCAGAGTAACAGCTCTCTGCCCACCTGGCCTTTCGTTTCACTCGGCGCCCCATGCAGGGAGGACCCTGTGCCCTGCAGCCATCGCGAGGGGACTTGGCGATGCCCCCGGCCTGGCCACGGGCCAGGAGTCACTGCTGTGGACACGGCTGTGCTCTCCCTGGCATCCGGGGCAGGCCAGGCGAGGCCCCCTCCCTTCCCCAGGCCTGTTGATGTCGAGGCTGGAGGAGAGGGCTGTGTGGACACTCAGTGGGCCGTTTCTGTGGTGGACGGAAAGCCCCGGATGCTTGGGTCCCTGGGCAGCACAAGTGATGTGCGGGGGCTGCACCTGCCCGCCTGCTGTGCCAGGGCTGTGGCTCAGGTGAGCCCACACAGCTACACGTCTGGGGACGGTTAAACAGTGGCGTCGTGGTGACCTTGAGGCCGCCTCGTACGTGCGGGAAGGTGCCTGTCGGGTATCCCCCGTGAACCGTAATCTCTCTGGCGAGTTGCATTTTGGCAGCCAGCGGGGAAGGCGCGGGGTTTGCAGCCTCGCCCTGCACTGGGAAGTTACGGATGTGGTCTGGCCTAGACCTTCCTCTGGTTTCTGGGTAGGACTGGGGGACTGGTGTGTGACGTCTTCTGCGTGTGGCTTGTGTTTTGGTTTATCCCTTATGGGAGGGTATTTGCTCTCCGCTCCGTCCTTCCTGCGGGCCTACCCGCTACATCCCCTGCCCCCCGCCACCTGTGCACGGAAGATTCGTTGTGGACGCGGCAGGCCTGCCCATCCAGGTGCAAGGGCGGGGAGGCAGGTGGCTGCCAGCTCCGAGCTGGAACTTTCGCAGCCGTTCCAGCAGCAGGCGGCCGGAGAGAGAGGAAGAACTCCCAGTCAGGGGTGGGAAGGCCTCAGAGGAGGTGGTCCCTGGTGTCGAGTCGGAACGTCTCTGATAGAGGGCCAGGAGGCCCCAGAAGGAGCAGGCGCGGAGGCTTGGGAGGACGGGGAAGGGCTGCAGGAGGGATGGAAGGGGCAGTGGGAGGAGCCAGGAGGGCAGCCCTGTCCCGGGAGCACAGCTGCCTGTGCAGATTCTTATCAAAGTGCCCTAAAGGGACACCGGGAGCCGGCCGGGAGCTGCGGCCACCCCACCCGGGAGGCTCTGGCCAGGAGGGGCCGTGACACCGGGCTGACCCACGCAGACCTCAGGTGGATGGCAGTCCCAGGGAGGGACTGTTCCAGGCTGTTTGTGTAGACCCCGCGTCCCGCCTCATTGCCTCTGTGTCCCGCACACACCGGCCGTGATCCAGGTGGATCTGTCTAGAACATCGCCGACTCGCCGGCCTTTTCAGCCCAGAAACTGGTTTGCCTGAGCCGCTGCCGCAAGGTCTCCCCTAAGCTGTGTGACTCACTTGTTAGATGCGCAGGGGACAATACTGCTGCTACTGTCACTACTCACAGCACCTGTCGGTCAGAATCTTGGTGTGCAGGGCTCTGTTCTCTCATTTAATCTTTACGACAATCTCAGCCAGAGGGTTCAAGTATCCCTGCTTGCACAGATGAGAAAACCGAGGCTCAGAGAGGTTAAGGTGAAACGCCCAGAATTCGAGAGAACCCCAAAAACAGACCACCAGAGACCAGAGTCAAAGCCAAGCGGCAAGGGTTGTTTATTTGCAGGTTCGAACCCGGTCCTCCGCACAGTCACTCGTTGCCGGTGACGCTGAGAGGCCCTGAACAAAGCCTCTGCAGCCTTTTTATAGACAGAAGTAAACAAGTCATGGGGAGGGACAGATTTCCATGGTTACAAGTTTGCCATTGGTTAACATTCAAATGTGAACATATACCGTATCTGATTGGTTCCCACCATCAGGTTTGACTGGATCTAATTACAACATTTGGGATACCTTTGAATTCAGTCTATCATAGAGCGAGTTTTAAGTCTTGTTTGGCGACTAACAGGTTAACATCTCTCTCTCCAGGCCCTTCTCTCAGCAAGGTGGGGGGTGGCTGCTGGCCTTTTGGGAGTGGCTGCCCCCAGGGGGCTAGTCCCTTGGGCAGTCCGCGGGGAAGCAAGCCTTAAGCTTTGTTACAGAAGCAGAGAGAGCTGGTTAGGTGTTAGCTTCCCGCAGCGCAGGCATTTGCTCAGAAGGGGAAAAGCTGGTTAAGTTTATTTAGGCCTGGGGCTATGTGCAGCCCGAGGTTTCTTTTAATGGAGGACTTAATTTTTGGCTCTACATTCCCCCCTTCTCTTGTGTATTTGAAGGCCCAATCATGGGTCTTCCGTCGGGTCCCAATCATTAGGGTGGCGATACTGCAACCTAAGTATTATGGGGTGTATTGTCCCCGGACATTCTTGCATGAAGGCAAGCAATCTAGTTAAATGACAAAATCTAAATCTCAGATGGACATACATTGTTAAGGATTTGGCAAGAGTTCAGTTGGATGCAATTGCCATAGAAATTTAGTTATTTTTGTGACATATAATAACTCTTATAACAAAACATTAAAACTTTAGGATTTACATATATATTTGGGCAGTAATAGCACTTACCCATGCAATATAACCTAAGGTTTACTGTTATGTATAGTGTTTTTCCAAGTAACCTAGCATTTTAGATAAAAGGGCCTAATTGGCCAAAAGACCCCCTTTTTTTACTGTTTAAATCCTGGGAAGTTTGTTAAAACCTTAGGAAGCTATAAAGCGTATCCTAAATAGGATTACAGATCATTACAAACCTTAAAGCTTTTTTTTTTATTCAACCAAAGTGACAATAATAGATCTTGACATAATATAGAAACCAACCAATTAGAAACCAACATTGGTTGGGGTAGCTCCTTTAACATTGAGAATATTTAACTATGCAATCAAAGACCTGATAAAGATGAAACCTAAAGCTTCGGGTTTTCTTGGCAGAAAAAAAGGAGAAAACTTTTGTTTACATTGTCTTATCAAGAGCAGATTTACAATCCAAGAAAACTTTGTCTTTTGACCGGAGAGAAAAGCAGAGTTTTAACCTTATACCAGTGTACTTTTCAAATTCCATTCATTTCAACCAGTCTATCCTGAGCACATATAAAATTCCTTTTTAAAGATTTTCCTTCACAGACCTTCTACATCTTTTCTTTGCCTTTAAACTTTGTCCCAAAGCCATTTCTCTCTAAGCAACCAGTCTTATTTAGGACAAAATTACTTTCTTTTACCCTCAACAAAAATGTATTTCCATTTCTTATATCCTTTTTTTATGGATCTCTCAGTTTTCTATATACAGGATTGCTTTCCATCAGTCTTAAGTACACTTAGCAGAATTTTAACTTGGGAAACCTTAGTCTCCAATTGAGGACCTAGTAACCAATTGAGAGGTGTTTACATTAGAATTTTTAAATCACTTTTTAAAAGGTCTAAATAGTCTTACTTTTTCTGCAATAGGAAGCTGAAAACTCAAACCTATGTTTAGTAACTATGTATTTTATTTTGATAGAAGTCATGCAATTCAGGCCAGACATATTTTCAAAAGGAGTTAACCCTATATGGTAGTGGGAGTTGCATACTCCTTGGGGTGCAAAGGGGAGGAGAGCTATCCAGTCTCCACCAGTCTCCAAGGTCAATTTAATTAAGGTCTCTTTTAGAGTTCTATTTATTTTTTATCTGTCCTGAACTCTGGGGTTTGTATGCACAGTGTAATTTCCAATTAATCCCCAGGGCCGTGGCTAAATTCTGGCTTACTTTGGACATAAATATAGGTCCGTTGTCTGACCCTATCATCTGAGGAAAGCCATACTTTATGAAGATGTCTTTCAGGAATTTCTCACGTTTGGTTGGGAGTGCTCGGCGGGCGGTGGTTCCTCAGCTCCTTGGTAGGTGTTTTTCCTTATCAAGGGCCATTATTTTACTGTGGAGATTCCGGAGCTAGCCATCCGCAATGACGAGGAGCTTAACAAGCTGCTAGAGTCTAGGTCAAATCTCGCATCTGGTGTCAGCAGCGTTTCAGGCAAGCCTTCAAGTGCGTGGTGGTCGGCGATGGGTGAGTGCGCCTTGCGGAGGCCACGGGTTGGGCGGGGACGCCCCCAGAGACCTTGCCCGGGCTGGGGCTGGGCGTATGGCTCCGGGGATGTGGGAGCCACGGGGGTGCAGGCGGCTGGCTTGGGGCCTGTGCCGTGGCCCTCATGCCCTGATGTCCCTACCGCGCGCTCCTCAGAATGTTGAGCCCAGTGTCCATTAGGAACTCAGTGGATCGCCCTTTTACTTTTAGGGTTACCTTGGGTTTGGGGAGGGGTGCCGAACCCCCTTGCCCCTAGTCATTGTCATTTCCCATTACTAGAATGAGAGTTTCAGATTGATTCTTGGGGCATTCTTTGGCCCAATGTTCTTTCTCTTTGCCGTAGGCGCATTGATTTTTGCTTAATTGGGGGCGCCCCTCGAGCCGCTGGGAGTTCTCCTTACCTTCTTTTCCTGGAGCCAACTGTCTGAGGCGTCTTTTCCGGTCCTCCGGTTCCGCAGTTCCCGCGAGTAGCATCTTGGCTAGACCCTGGTTTTGTCTCTTTCAGCCCTTATCTGCTTGTCCTCTGCACTGTCCCTGCTGCTGTGTACCCTCTCTGCCACGACCACTAGACCTTGGAGGCTCTTTTTCCTAGACGTTCTAGTTTCTGAAGTTTTCTCCAATTGTTGGGAGCAGACTGACAAAAGCCATGGCCACCGCAGCTAAGTTTTGCTGGGGCCTCTGGATCTATAGGAGTGCACCGGCGGAATGTCTTTATTACTCTCTTAAGGAACGCTGTGGGGCTTTCCTCTGGTCCCTGACTGACAATGTAGGCTTGCGAGCTGCAGCCTTGAGACCTCCCAACAGAGTCTGGCGGTAGACGAAGAGACTCTCCTTACCTTTGGCCAAGTTGTAGTTTCAATCTGGCCATGCCAGGGGAAACCTAGCGTCATTTTGAGCCTGGTCAGGAGTGGGAACTCTAGTGGGCCCAGGAACCAATTTTCTGGGTTCAGACTGGATTATTTTTCATTTCTCAGTACTGAACATGCCGGGAGCTGCACTGGCCTCTCTGGATGGCAGTCGCAGCAAGGAAATGGCAGTGTTTGCATAGCTTCAGCCATGAGAAATGAAAACTGGCATCTCCCTCTGCCACTACTGGCTCGTGCTGGAAATAAGCCTACTGGTATTGACCAGGCCTCACAATATTCCATATTAGACTCATATTCTGAACACAGACTGAACATAGATACCTCATAAGGAAAAGTATATTCCTGCCTTTACAAAAGAGACTTTAGATGAAAGCTCTGTGGGCAATTGTCAAAAGGCTCTTCCTATGGGCCTTGCAGACCCAAGACTTAGACAATAAAGGGTGTTAAGAACACAAGAGTTACAATTTAGCCTGGCCCCGAGACAAAGAGTCTAATCCAAAGTTTAGATATAGATAAGGGCAGAACATAAGTTACTACATTTATCTTTGCTAATTGCTGAAGCATAGCAGCCCCTTCCTCAAGGCCCACATTCCATGAATATTTTCCCTTATACTGGCAGCTGGGATGAGGATAGATAAGAGTAACTAAAACATAACCCAGGCGCAAAGACTGACATATTTACGGCCCCCATGGTGCTTGCACATTCAGCATCAAGGAAAAGGCTCATTCAAGCAATTTAGGAATAAGCCTAATATACATTTTACAAATAATTAGCCCTTGTAAAAATTCTGTCTTCTGATGTTATATTATCATTTAACCTTAAAATAAAGACACCAAAACCAACAGGACAGAGATGCCTGCCTGGTGATCAGAAAGAATCTCAGGGGCAAGACAGTTGAGTCCCGTCCCTCAGGTGTCATTCCACGTCCCTCAGGTGTCATTCCACGGCGGCTTTGGGTCCCTTGGGCGGGGCCCATTTCCCCAGGGCCGCTGGGTCCGGTGGGGCAGGGGGCGCCGGTGGTTCGGGTGGCTCCTTTGTTCCTCCTGCTGGGTCCTGTGGAGGAGGTTGCCTAAGGAGGGGGAGAAGTTAATTTTTCCTCCGTTCCGCCCTGTAAGAAAGGGGAGAGCGGCGCAGAGGGTTCAGTTTTCTTTTTCGGCAGCTCCAAAGCCCGGGAGGGCGGGTGCTTTTTAGTCACCGCCAGGGTGTCAGGTTTCTGTGGAGGCAAGAAACTTTTAATCCAAGGGGGTGGGTTATCAACCAGATCAGCCCAAACCATGATGTCCGGTGGCCATTTCACATTGAAAGTGGGCCATTCTGTGCAGCAGTAAGTTTAAAATGGACCCTTCCTAACAGTCACTGAGAGGTTATGGGCTAACATTAAGTCTAGGGGTTTGGATGAAGTCTGTCTCATAACGTCAGTCTCAGTCACAAGGTAATAAACACCAACAGAGAAAATTGACAATTCGACATAGACATACACAGAGAGAGACTGATAACAGAGTCCGCTGTGCACAGACACAGACACAGAGAGACCGATAACAGAGTTCGCTGCGCACAGACACAGACACAGAGAGACCGATAGTAGAGTTCGCTGCGCACAAACACAGAGACACAGAGACCGATAACAGAGTTCGCTGCGCACAAACACAGAAGGCTAGCCAACAGAAGAAGGCGCCGGCCTCGAACCGGTGCGCCCCCCAGAAGAAGGCGCCGGCCTCGAACCGGTTCGCCCCCCAGAAGAAGGCGCCGGCCTCGAACCGGTGCGCCCCCAGAAGAAGGCGCCGGCCTCGAACCGGTGCGCCCGCCGGCCTCGAACCGGCTCACCAGATGGGCACCGTAGGACGTCTCCTCGGTCCCTACCAACTGCTCTATAGCGCGTCCGCCAGAGCCAGTACAGTCCCCGATGCAGATTCCGCCCGGCAGAAACCGAAACAAACAGATAAGACAGAAACTGATGCTGAGACAAACAGACAGACAGAGCCGGCTCACTTACCGATCGGTCTTAGGAACAACCCGTTGACTTGGGGTCTGGTGGGTCTGGAGGGGAAATATCCCACGCGAGCCCCCATATGAAACGCCCAGAATTCGAGAGAACCCCAAAAACAGACCACCAGAGACCAGAGTCAAAGCCAAGCGGCAAGGGTTGTTTATTTGCAGGTTCGAACCCGGTCCTCCGCGCAGTCACTCGTTGCCGGTGACGCTGAGAGGCCCTGAACAAAGCCTCTGCAGCCTTTTTATAGACAGAAGTAAACAAGTCATGGGGAGGGACAGATTTCCATGGTTACAAGTTTGCCATTGGTTAACATTCAAATGTGAACATATACCGTATCTGATTGGTTCCCACCATCAGGTTTGACTGGATCTAATTACAACATTTGGGATACCTTTGAATTCAGTCTATCATAGAGCGAGTTTTAAGTCTTGTTTGGCGACTAACAGGTTAACATCTCTCTCTCCAGGCCCTTCTCTCAGCAAGGTGGGGGGTGGCTGCTGGCCTTTTGGGAGTGGCTGCCCCCAGGGGGCTAGTCCCTTGGGCAGTCCGCGGGGAAGCAAGCCTTAAGCTTTGTTACAGAAGCAGAGAGAGCTGGTTAGGTGTTAGCTTCCCGCAGCGCAGGCATTTGCTCAGAAGTGGAAAAGCTGGTTAAGTTTATTTAGGCCTGGGGCTATGTGCAGCCCGAGGTTTCTTTTAATGGAGGACTTAATTTTTGGCTCTACATAGGAACCTGCCCCTGGGGTCGCCCAGCACAAACGCGGCACAGGCAGCGCTCGGGTTCTGGGTCGCCTGAGCCCAAAGCCAGTGCTCTCAGTGACCCTCAGGGCCTCGCGCAGGGCGCAAAATGGGTCCCTGCCGAAGCCCGGAGGCTCTCAGGGGTCCTGTGGGATGTGGTGGGTGCTCTGGGCACAAGAGGAGATGTGGCCATGCGGGAAGACATTCCAGGAGGAGAGAAGTTCAAGGGCAAAGGCCTGGAGGCGTGGCAGCTCTGTGTGAGTTGAGAGTGGCTTCCTAGCAGGACTGGAGTGGTAGCAGAGCCCTGGGCGCCCGTCTGGCCCTCAGGGATGTGCTGAGGGGATCAGTCCTTCCTTTGGGGCCCGTGGAGAGCCAAGGAGAGGGCCCCATCCACTGGCCCCGGGTTGGGAGGGGCCTGTCGGGGGGAGGGACAAAGGCCCCATTCCTGAAAGGGAATCATAGAATGGATACCGAAGGGGCCCCCGGCCCAGCGTCGTGGTCTCTGTAAGATGATGCGGTCCAGGGAGCAGGTGCATCTGTGGGGACCCAGAGCGCAGAGCAGGGGCCGCCAGCAGGGATAGTTCCCCCCTCCCTTCCTAATTCCGTAAGTTTTACGAAATGAACATCATTGGAAATAATGGATACAGGAACCAAAAGGTGAAGAGCTCACTGCTGTCCAGTAGGTAGTGAGGCTGTCATCGCCACAGGTATGAAAGCACGGGCCGGATCCTCACTTCTCCAGGCCGTGCTTTTCAAGCATGCAGTGATCCAGGGAGGTACACTGCTCTCCTGCTCTTCTGTCTTTTCCTCAGACTGTCAGCACCTGAGGGTGGACATCGCTCAGTCATTCAACAAACCTGTGCTGCATAGCTACTGTGTGCCAGGCACTGTGCTGGGGCGGGGGAAGACAGAGACTACAACAGGGAGCAGAGCGCCCAAAGTCCTTATATGTCCGAGGACTCTCGTTGTCTCTTTGTCGCCAGCCTCCAGCCTCAGGCCAACCCCCTGGGCACTGGGAACGGAAAGGTAATGTTAGTTGAGCAAGAATGTTACCAGGGGGGATGTACCTGCCGTCCGTGCCGCTGGGGCTGTAGATTCACAGCCTGCCCCTCTCCGATCAGGCCTCCCAGACCTGTCTCATTAACCAGGCAATTGTCATCTCCGTCCGGAGCAGGCCAGGCCGTCCACGTGGGTGGCCCTTGTTTAAAGGGCCTCCGGGCCAGTCTTCTCCACCTTCTGCCCCAGGAATGTGTCCACTGGGAGGGACACTATGATGAACAGCCCTGCATGATTTCGAGGTTCCCTGAATGTCCACTCTGCCTCCTGGAGATCGGCCACCCAGGCTTCTTATTAGGGAAAGTCAGAGCACAGGTCCCTGAGGTCTCTCGCGGGCTCTGCATGCTGTGACGTGGTCGGCCTACAGTTTTCAGGGGCGAGACCGCGTCTGGCAATTTGGAATCATCTGGAGTAGTTGCCGGGGCTCCCAGGGTTCATCTGCCCTGGCCCTGAGTAGCTCCTGCTCCCTTGGGCTGAGCACAGTATCCCAGGGAAGAAGAAGGTGGCCTGCCAGCTCAGCGTCTGTGCAGTGTTGGGGTGCGGGGCTTGGGGTTCCCCTTCGTCCCAGGGCAGACCCGCCAGCTTCATGCAACGCCTCCCAACATGAGCATGCGGGAGCCTAGCTGGGGGCCAGAACTGAGGTTCTTGCTGTCACCTGGGGATGAGGAGAATTTCCCTGAACCGAGCGTCCTCTGTATCCCAGGCACTGGAAGTGTGTTGCTTCACTGGACCCCCTCCAGCTGGGGATGGTTATGAAAGCCCCCATTTGACTCCTGGAGAAACTAAGGGCCGGGAAGGTGAAGCCACTCCATCCATATCACACGCCTGGCCTTAGATGGAGCCCGGATTTGAATGCCAGCTGAGGTGGAAACGAGGCTCAAAGCGGCGCAGCAAGCTGCTCAAGGTCGCACAGCCATCACCCGACCCTGCTCAGTGAGCTTCCACTGCAGCGATTCGAGTGAAACCGGGATGATGGCCTTGCTCTGTTCCGACGCCCAGAGATGCAAGAGATGGGAGCCATGGCCTTAGGAAGAGTGTGAGGAGCTAGCGGCTCCCATGCAGAGTACCTGGAAAGGGGGAAGGCAGATTCCAGGCAGAGAAAAGGCAGTGGCGCTCAGCACCGCCCCGCCCTCCCCGGGCTGTTAGGGGGAGGTGCTGTGGACTTGAAAAGGCAACCCCCTGTCCCCCGTTGGCCACAAGGCTGCTGGAATGAAAAACCCACAGCACGGGACCACTGGAGAGACCCCCGTGTGGGCCCCCCGAGGAGGGGTAGGTGGGGGAGAGCATCAGGGTGGGCCCGGGCTGCCAGAGCTGATACCCTAGCGGATCGGCCAAGCCACACTGGTGGAGCCGGGCCCATCGCAGCCATCTGTGTAACTGGACCCAGAAAGGAATGCGTTGTAGGGGATCGCAGTGCAGGCACGTTCAGTCTGTGCTCCTTTAGCCACACTGGGGGAGGGGGGGGAGGGTGCAAAGACAGAGGACAGGTTACACGGTGGACACTGGTCTCTTCCGCTCCTCCTGGCACGGCCTGGCCAGAATCGGGAAGCGGTGTCTCTGGGTTCCAGAGGCCCTCCTGCGGCAAGCTTGTCACCTGCTGAGTGTGGCTCCGGTGTTGACAACACGCGCTCTGACCCCCGAACGAAAGAGAGCCCGTTGTTCCATCTGGTTCAGCCAGAGACGGCAGTCACCTCGGCTGCAGTCAGATGACCCCGGGGACACCCGGTGTCCAGCCTGCAGCTGACGCTCAGAGTCGTGCGCTCTGTCCTTGGACGCCTCTCTTTGCGGGTGACTCGCTGTTTTTCCCACAGAGCATTGGTCTGGGTAATGGTTCCGTGGCCACCCTGCCTTCCGGTCAGGTGTGACCCTGGTCCCGCTGCCCTGCCTTGACGTAGACGTGGCCTTTGCCCCCCGGGGTGCTGGAGAGGCAGGACAGGAAGGGGTCAGAGGGCAGGTCCTGCCAGCCCCCCACCCTCGAGAGGTGGACAGGAAGCAGAGGGAAAACCGGGGTGGGGGTCGTGTGGGCCGCCTGGGGAGAGAGGCTGATGAACACGGGAGGGGGGCCGTCTCTAGAACCCGCACACGGTCTGACGGTGGGGGAGGAGCAGGTGAACACGGGAGGGAAGCCTCCTCTGGAAGCCACACGGGGTCTGACGGTGGGGGAGGGGCGGGTGAACAGGGGAGGGGAGCCTCCTCTGGAAGCCACACGGGGTCAGACGGTGGGGGAGGGCGGGTGAACATGGGAGGGGCCCTCGTCTCAAACCCGCACACGGCCTGACGGTGGGGGAAGTTGAGCCACCCGCCTCGCTTTGGAAACTGTCCTTGTTCCCTCCCACGAAACTGTTTGTGCAGCCCTGGCTGTGGGTCAGGCCTGAGCGGACGGGGCGGTGGACGTGCACACGGATCTGTGCGGGGAACGCCTGGGTGCAGGCTCGTGGGCAGAGGTGTGTTTGAGGGGCTCGGGCTGGCGAAGACGAGAGGAGGCGTCCCCGAGCGGGTTCCTGAAGTTCACCGGGTGGACGGGGATGAGCAGAGGGAACAGCCCGGGAGGGTGAACGACGACATCAGGGTCTGAGGAGAGCTCTGGGGACTGGGACGCGGAAGGTGCCGGGGGCCAGACCCTGAAGGGCCCCTGGTCCCTCGGGACTTGGTGCTTCTGGCTACAGCTGTGGAAGCAGGGAGGTTGTCTGTCAACCTGGGAAGAATTTATTCCCTCAGGATACTCTCCAGCCTGACCTGTTCCATTCAGCCTTGAGTGGCTGTTCCAAACGCAATGAATAGTCACTCTTGATTTTGCTCCTATCTCTCTGGCCCCCCACGCACCCAGAGGTTGGTTCCAAACTACTAGTAATTCTAAAATCCTGAATTTTAAAGTTGCACGCTTTGCCAAAACTGTTTAAGGAGCAGAGAATATATATGATATATATTTTATTTGTATATATACTTGTGTATGTTTAATGTATATATCCATATACATTCAGTGCTTACTTATGCATTCAAGATTCATTCAAGATCGAGTTATGGAGCACCTGCTGTGTGGCAGGCTGGGAATATAGCAGTGAGAAAGATCTCTTGTCTCTGGGACTTATGCTGTAGTAAATGAAATCAACATGTAAGTGACACGTCAAACAGAGCACACAGGGGTGATATGACAACACACCTGGGGGGTCCTGGGGGGTCGGTGGAGGTCAGGGAGGGCTTCCGGAGAGAGGTGGGGTTTGCACAGCAAACGGCAGCAATATTGAGAATATCGTCGGTGAGTTTTACCTCCCTAGTGTGCCTCCTCGTAGCTCTCCTGGGATGACCCAGCTGACCACTGTCCTCATTCTCGTGTCTGACCCTCACCTTGGTTTTCTTGGATGGCATCATGCACACAAAAGTAGGTTTGTTTTTTTTAATGTTGCCTATGATTTTAAAATGTTTTATTAAGGCACATTTGTAGGGAGTAAAGGGCGCACATCTTAGCTGCACATTGTTGGGTGTTTACCTTCAGAGACGCCTGTGTGTCTGCCACGGGGATGAAAACAGCCCCACCCCGTGCCCCAGAAGGTTCCCTCTTGTGCCCCCACCAGCCACTGGCTCCCCACCCCAAGCTCTGTCTTGATTCGCAGCAGCACAGGTTAGTGGTGCGTGGTTTTGTGCTTGATGTCCGTGGAGTCATGGGCTACACGGTCCTTTGTCTGGCTTCTCGCACGCACCTTTGTGTGAGAGGCGCTCGTTTTTACTTATAACCGGCGCCGGTTCCCTTTCGTCGCCCGGCAGCGTTCCGTGTCTCTCGGGGGCCTCGGGCGCACCTGTCTGCCGGGCAGGCGCTGGGAGCAGAGACGCAAACGGCTTTCATAGAAGCGGTTTTGCAGATCGCTCTCTGCACCGCCCCCCCACCCCCGACAGAGACCGAGGTTTCCTCTGGTTTCAGAGTCTCATCACCATGGAGTTTGTCGGCCTTCTGGCTTTTAGCCGCACGGATGGGTGTGCTGGAGTCTCACTGTGATATGATTTGAGTATCTCGTTGAAGTTTTTGCAATCGTTAGAACTTCCTCCTTATGAAATGCGTGACCCAGTCTCTTGCTCTTTTTTTTTTTAAATTGGGTTGTCTTGTTACTGAACTGTAGGAGGTTTTAAAATCTATGTCTTACGGGTGGAAGCCCTTTGTGAGATTGATGTGTGGAGAATGTCTTTACCCACTCGGTGGTGTCTCTCCATTCCGTTTGTGGTGTTAGAATTTCTTAATTTTCTGAAAATTCGGTGTGTATCTTTATAGAATTCTTTATTAGTGACCCAAGTTTCTTTGGACACCCCTGCTTTTTCATGGACATTGAAACATATTTTGAAGTATATGTCAGGCACTGTACTAGGCACAAGAGGCATAAGGTGAAAAAGACCCAGCCTGCTGTTCAGACATCCCCAGCCTAAGAGAGGACAGACAGACGCATAATTCATCAGTGACATCTCAGGTGATAAGGGTGGTGACAGGGAGAATCCTTAGAGCAGTGGCCATATAGAGTCAGATCCCCTAACCCAGTTTGTGGGGGACATAGATGGCTTCCTGGGGGAGGTGACATCTTAGCTGAACCCTGAAGGATAGAAAAGGTTAGGCAAGCAAAAGGAGGGTGAGAAGGGAAGAAGGAGTCCAGGCAGAAGGATTTACTCCCCCAAAGGGCAGAACGTTCTGAAATGCCCTTTCCTGGCTATTCCAGCCCTCTGCAGGGAGCCCCAGGTTGCCTCGGGGTTGCTGCGCTGGGCTGGAGTATGACTTGGGAATTTGGTCCCCACTCCCTGTTGCAGACAGAGCAAAGCTTGGGTGTCCTAAGCTCCTTGAACTCTGCAGAAGTGGCAGTGGGGCCCCAGATTCTCGGCTCTTCCAGTGTAGCTGGGAGAGCACAGCTGACCCATGGAGAGAGAGTGAGGGTCCACGGCCACCACATCAGAGAAAGTCCAGCATCTGCAGAGTCGCCCGGGCATTTGTCAGCTGAAATAGATGCTGTGCAAACACATTTGAGGATAAAATAAAGTGAGAAAGACGGAAGGAAGGAACAGATAAATAACCCAACACAGACTCTTGGTTTTTATAGGACAAGGTTCTTCTTAGGAGACTCCTGCTGAAATCTTTAGGAGCGAAGCATCTTGAGCCTGGTAACTGATTTTTTAGCAGACCTAAAAAGTGTGTAGATACGTATTTAACTGGGTGTTCATGGTATTAGGTTGAACCATGAAATTACTATTTTTATAGATGGAAAATAGTCACATAGGAGAATGTCATATAGTTCAACCTAAAGCTATTTTCCAGTTGTGCGCTCTAAAAATGTTTGTAATGTGATATTAGGAAAAGAAAAGAATCTCACCTCGAAGAAAGGACCGTAAAGAAATGGTCTCGTAATCGCTTCATGCTATAAAGCAACTGAATAAGACCTGCAGTTGAGAAGCGCAGAAAATAGAAGAGTAAAACATATCAGGGTGAGATGAAAAGGGAGATTGAAGACCTAAGGAAAAAATGGAAGATCCAAGCAGTATTATTAAGGACGAAGAAATCCATTAGGAGCAGCAAGGAATAGAAGATACATTGCTAAAATGGAGAAAATGTCAGAAACGGGGGACTTAAGATAACCAGAATGAATGTGGCTCGGAAACAATGAGGGGAAGAGATCCAAGCAATTAGCAAGAAGCAGCCGGTGTGGAAGAAAACACCGGTGATGTTCAGAAGCATCGTTTACGCTCCCGAAGGGGGTCGGTGGCCAACAGTCCAATGGAAGATGCCTCCAGAGGAAGATGTAGTAGAGAAGCAAAGGTCGGACACACCTGCCGCCTTCCAGAAACATCCGATCAGGTAGATCCAAGGTCAGACAAGGGGATTAAATCTGCAGACATCTAGGCAAAAGCGTGCCTCCCCTGCAAGGGCAGAGATCTCAGGCTCGCCTCCTTTCTGCCAATTCAAGGCCAGAGGATAAGGGAGAAATATCCATATGGTCCTGAGGTGGAGGGGGAGGGTTATCCCCAAAGATAACATACACACAGCCTGACTGCTGTTTGCATATAAAAGCAACAGACAGCCTTTCTCAAAGATGAGCCCGTGAGATGCATTTGTTTTGTGGATCAACCAGAATGAAGGATCCAGGAAAGGAAAAGCTGTAAAGAAAGGCTAGTAGTGAACAATTAATCCATTTAAATACAGAGTGAAGAGGAAATCAAGTTATGAATAGACTGTGAGTTTGAAAACTACGTTTAAGCTGTGTGGCCTCAGTTTCATGGTCTTGGGATGTGGTGCAAATGAGTGTTTCTATTCCAGTCCGGTGGTCTGGCGTGGGGAAAGTGGTGAACTAGTCTGGAGAGGCCACCTGGAGGGGGACTTGTGGCTCAGCATGGTCCCTAGTGTTTCAGGGGATCCAGTTTTGAGATAGATGACATGTTGCCTTTATGCTCTCATCTTTTTTTTTAAATATTTATCTATTTTTGAGAGAGAGAGAGAGAGAGCGCGCTCAGAGGAGGGGCAGAGGAGAGAGGGAGACCTAGAATCCAAAGGCAGCTCCAGGCTCTGAGCTGTCAGCACAAAGCCCGACGTGGGCTTGAACCCACGAGCTGTGAGATCATGACCTGAGCTGAAGTCAGCCGCCTCACTGACGGAGCGGCCCAGGCGCCGCTATGTTATCGTCTTACTGTTCAGGACAGGAATGGGAAACACATGCTGGTCTAGTTGCTCCCAGGTGCCAGGAAGAGCAGGAAAACATTTTCTGAGTCAGAGGTGGGACTTGGGTGGAGACGAGCGATCGCACGGCCCAGAAGAGCAGGAGAAGGGTCGGGGAGCTGAGCTCCTGACAGTGCCAGGCACGCGCTAGGGGGTCCTCACGCCCGGTGCCATTCAGGCCTCAGAGCTTCTCAAAGCCAAGCGTTGCTGTCCGCATTTTGGAGATCAGAAAACAGAGGCTCGGGGCGCCTGGGTGGCTTAGTCAGTTAAGCGTCCGACTTTCGCTTAGGTCATGATCTCGCGCTTCGTGGGTTCGAGCCCCGCGTCGGGCTCTGTGCTGACTGCCAGCTCAGAGCCTGGAGCCTGTTTCAGTCTGTGACTCCCTTTCTCTCTGACCCTCCCCTGCTCACGCTATCTCTCTCTCTCTCTCTCCTAGAAATAAATAAAAAAAATATTAAAAAAAGAAAACAGAGGCTCGACATCAGCCCCCTCTCGCTGGCCTCGAGCCCTCTGGGTGAGGAGCATGGCGCCCGCCTCGCAGGACTGGAGGCACCGAAGCGCCACAGCAGCTGTGAGGGGGGGTCTGCAGGTGGCATAGCCCCCCGCAGATGCCGCCCTGCCTGCAGCCACGACCCGGGGGCTGTTGGTCTTGCCCAGTGCGCACGTCAGCAGGCACAGCTGCCCACTGCGATTTCTTTTCTTTTTTTTTTTTTAATTTATTTCTAGGAGAGAGAGAGACCGCGTGAGCAGGGGAGGGTCAGAGAGAGAGGGAGTCACAGACTGAAACAGGCTCCAGGCTCCGAGCCGGCAGTCAGCACAGAGCCCGACGCGGGGCCCGAACCCACGAACCGTGAGATCATGACCCAAGAGAAAGTTGGACGCTTAACCGACTAAGTCACCCAGGCGCCCCATGCCCACTGTGATTTCTAATCCCTTCTTGACGCGGTGGCTCCGCTGTATTCCCAAGGGGCCCCGGCGCCCGCGCGGTGCTTGCCGAGGGTTTCCTTTATCACAGTCACACCTGGAGGCCACAGGAGGTGGCCTCCTGTGCCCACACTCCACGGCTGTGCGGCAGCGTTCTTTAGGTTTGTAATCTTCCCTGGCCGGCAGGGACTTGCGGCCTGTTACGGTGGGAAATGCCAGCTCCTCACTATGGGAGGGTAGAGCTGGAGCTGTCCTTGGAGTGGGGGTGGGAGTCCAGCTCCGCCATCAGGAGACCTGGACGCAGGTCAGGGGGCTGGGGCGCGAAGCCTGAGTGCGGGGACAGAGGGGGACAGAGGGATGCCCAGTCCCCACAGACACCCGCCCAGATCCCCGTCCGTGCACGGGCGCTTTCCCGGGAGCAGGCACGTGGTGAGTACGCTTGAGAGCAAAGACGGACAGAAGAAGGCAGAAGGCTCTTTGGACCTGGGCCCTGTGGCTGAGGTCGGTTTTCACCTGCTAACGGGCAGGGTCCACGGTCAGTTTCCTCGGAAGCCTTCACTTATCACTCGCCAGCAGATGGGTTCCCAGACTTACCTGTAAGCCGGCCGGATCGTGTCTCTGCAACTTCCTAGTTTGCTTGGCAGGAGCATTTTGTTGCCGCTGCTGAGGGGAGGTTTGGTTGTTCCGGGGACGATGGACCCTTTTCGTCCGTCCCGCGTGTTTCCTGTGTCCCACACACTGTGTCCACACCCCACCCCCGTGGCAGGCCTGGAGCGTGGGCATCGCAGGGACAGGATCAAGAGTCTCTGTCATCTGCAGGCACCCTGTCTAGAAATCTGTTTTTAAGTTTATGTGTTTGTTTCTTTGTTTTTGAGAGAGAGAGAGCAGGCGTGCATGAGTAGGGAAGTGGCAGAGAGAGAATCCCAAGCAGGCTCCCTGTTGTCAGCGCAGAGCCTGATGTAGGGCTCGAGCTCACAGACCACGAGATCATGACCTGAGCCCAAACCAAGAGTCAGAGGCTCCACTGACTGAGCCTCTCAGGCGCCCCTAGAAATCTGTCTTATGCCCGAGAGACGGGGTATAGGGGTGCTAGGGAATCTGAAGCATCGTCACAGGGAGGTTTAGCGAAAGGACAATTTGCAGAGGTAGGACTGACGTAGGGAGGCCAGCAGGGCTGATGCAGCACCGAGTTGAGCCACATTGGGCAGCCAGGTGTGTGCGTGTGTTTGTGTGTGTGTGTGTGTGTGTGTGTGTGTGTGTGTGTGTGTGTGAGCGCTGTGTCTCCTAGAGAGGGCTCCGGAGCACGGACTGTGTGCACAGGGAGGAGAGCAGAGCTCCAGGCCGGCAGGAAGGGGGCCTGGGACGCGTGCCCCGGCCTCTCCCTCCTCTCTCCTTCCGGTCTCCTCCGGGGCCTCCTACGGGCTGAAAGAGCTCAGCCCAGAGCACAGGGGAGCCTGGCTGATTCCGTCTGTGCAAATGAACCTCCCGGAGGTGGACTCCCAGCTCCCTGTCGGGGCGGAGCAGAGGTGTCATCTGTAAAATGGCCACAGCAGGAGCACAAACCTTAGTGGCTGCTGCAGGGAACAAATGACGTATTGGCTATAAGATGCTCAGAGCGGCGCCTGGCTCCACGAACACTCCTATCAACAGTCATTACCATTATTCTGACTCTTTCTTTACCCCTCAGAGAGAGTATACAGTCTAGACATTTTTGTGCTAAAATACATGTAACATGAAATCACCATTTTAACCATTTGTGAGTGTGCAGTTCAATGGACAGGTGTACGTTCACACTGTGTGCAACGGTCCCGCCATCCAGCTCCAGAACCTTTTCACCTTCCCCGACTGGAACTGTCCCTCCCGAGCACGAACTCCCCCTTCCCGTCCCCCTGCCCTGACACCCACCCTCCTCATCTCTGTGTCTTGGACCTCATGGCAGTGGGATCCCAGGGTGTTTGTCCTTCTGTGACTGGCTTATTTCACTGAGCATGGTGACCTCAGGGTTGTAGCGTGTGTTAGAATTCCGTTCCTTTTTAAGACAGAATAATATTCCGTTGTGTGGGTATTCTGCACTTTATGTCTCCACTTATCACTAGGAAAGTATGTTCATGGTCACTTGGGTTGTTTCTGCCTCTTGGCTGTTGTGAGAATTACTGCTGTAAACATAGGTGTGCAAATATCTCTTCAAGACTCACTTTTCATTCTTTTCAGTAAATACGGACAAGTGGGATGGCTGGATCACATGGTAGTGCTCTATTTGGGTTTTTGAGGAACGACCAGACTGTTTTTCATAGTAACTGCAGTGTTTTTCGTTACCACCAGTAGTGCCTATGGGTTCCAGTTTGTCCGCGTCATCGCCAACACTTAGTATGTTTTTTTCGTTTTGCTTTTTTCTTTTGCTTTGGATGGTAGCCATCCTAGTGGATGTGAGGTTCTAGCACAGTCTTTTGTACGTAGTCAGGATGGATGGATGGATGGATGAGTGAATGGATGAGTGGGTGGATGGATGGGTGGATGGATAGGTGGTTGGATGGATGGGTTGATGGATGGGTGGATGGGTGGGTGGATGGAAGGGTTGATGGATGGATAGGTGGGTGGATGGGTGGGTGGATGGGTGGATGGATGGATTAATGGATGGATGGATGGATGGATGGATGAATGGATGGATGGATAGGTGGGTGGATGGATGGATGGATGGGTGGGTGGGTTGATGGGTGGATAGGTGGGTGGATAGGTGGGTGGCTGTGTGGATGGATGGATGGATGGATGGATGGATGGATGGATGGATGGATGAGTGGCTGGCTGGATGGGTGGGTGGGTTGATGGATGGGATGATGGATGGATGGATGGGTTGATGGATGGATAGGTGAGTGGTTGGATGGGTGGAGCAGATGTTCATTTACTCAAGAGTCCTGTTAGTAGCACTTGGCTACCAGTTGGCTAGTGTCTCTGTGGCTTGGAATACAATACAATACTTCTTGTAAAGTGCTCTGTAAGAGTTTCCCTTCTTTCCCCACTTGTCCTACTCACAGGATTTCAATGTAATGACACCATCTAAAAAGCCACAGCATTTGTGACTATAGATGAACTGACTCAGCAATGCAGATGCACGGTGTGGAGGCTGAATTCGTGGGGGTGCTTTGTTGTGGCTGTGAGAACGCACCGTGTCTAGTTATAGCGCTAGACATGAGTGATGATTCTCCGATAGAGAAAGCTTCGTCTTCAACCATCCGTGGGAAAGAAGTGGGCTGCTTCTGTCCATGATGGCTCTTGTGACCTCGAGGTCTGCCTTTTGCACATAGGATCCCCTTAAATCAGCTGTTCCCTGTGTCCCCTGTCCTAGCCTCCTATCTGGCTTTGAAACCCCTGACAGAGACGGCCCAAAAGGACACAGGAGAAATTGGGGGGTGCATGGGAACTTAGGGAGCCCTATGTTTGACTTCCAGTCACCTGAGTTCCCAGCTGTGTGCTTGGCCTCGTGCAAGCTATTTTCTGTTTCTTTGCGCACCACCAGTCCCGTTCGGTGCAGAGTGAGACTATCTAATTCATCTTACAGACGTGCTACGAAGATAGTGTGAGATGACCCTGGGTGGTCCCCCTAAAGGTGCCTCGAATGCAGCAGTGCACTAAGGTAGGACTCAGGAAACCTGGAATGGGATGCGGTCTTGCCTCAATTTCCCCATCTTGCACGTACTTTTGTTTCTTGGCCCGTGTTCCAGGCTTCTACAGTTAACTCTCTCACTCAGACTCTCACTTGATTGTCCCAACAAATGATCAGCTCTGATTTAGAAATGAGGACATGGAGGCACAGAGAGGTCTAGTGACTCAGCCAGGATCACACAGCAAGGCAGTAAATAAAAAGAGCAGATGCAGCAAAACCAGGGCAGCATGGCGCATGAAGGTGTAAGGCGTCGGCATCGGCTGGGGGCCTGTGTGGCGATCTGTCTCCTTGTTCGACCGCCTCCCGTTAGCACATCCTCAGTCCTGGAGAGGAAGGCCCCAGTCTCTGCCCGAGAATTACCTTCCAGGCGGGAGTCCGACACACCGGGCTTCCTCCTTTCCCTGCCAGGCATCAGCCCCGTGACCTTGGGCACGTGGTTCGCCAGCTCAGCCTCCTCATCTGAAAAAGACCCCGACGTTGAATTCTGATGAACGTCGTCCTTAGTGGTTGGCTAAGCGTTATTGTTTCTGATTCCAAAAGCAATGCCCGATCACCACCGTTTCTGATCTAGAGAGTCCGGGAGGGCAGAGAGAAGAAACTAACCCTTGCAGGGCTCCCGCGAGCCAAAGCAAAGGCTCTTCCAGCCACTTTTCTGTGTGTTTCTAGGTTTTTCAGAGTCGAACCAAATGGCAGGGGGCGAGGGCTGTGTTCCCTGGCTGGATAACATTGCACCGTGCCCTGTGCCATAGTTTCTTGATCCTTCCATCCATCGAAGGACACTTACGTTGTTTTCCTTCAGAAAGGAGGAAGTCCTGCCATTGGCAACAACGTGGACGAACTTGGAGGGCATTATGCTAAGGGAAGTAAGCCAGACGGAGGAAGACGGTGCCACCTCCATGTGGAATCTAAGACAGTGCAGTCTCCGAAGCAGAGGTTAGGATGGCTGTTGATGGGGGCTGTGGGTCGTGTCGGAGGAATGGGTGCTGTTGGTCTGAAGGCACAGACTTCCCGTCATAAGATGCAGACGTGCTGAGGGTCTAATGTACAACATGGTGACTGTAGTTAAGAAGACCGTGTGGTGGGGGCGCCCCGGGGGGCTCAGTTAGTTAAGCATCTGACTCTGGGTTTCAGCTCAGGTCATGATCTCACAGTTTTGTGAGGGTTTGGTGAGTTCGAGCCCCAAGTCGGGCTCGGCGTTGGCAGCATGGAGCCTGCTTGGGATTCTCTCCCTCCCCCTCTCTCCCTCCCCCTCTCTCCCTCTCCCCCCTCCCTCTCTCTCTGCCCCTCCCCCACTCACGCTGTCTCTGTGTCTCTCAAAATCAACTTACGAAATGAAGACCAGGGGCGCCTGGGTGGCTTAGTCGGTTGAGCGTCCGACTTTCGCTTAGGTCATGATCTGGCGGTTAGTGGGTTCGAGCCCCGCGTTGGACTCTGTGCTGACTGCCAGCTCAGAGCCTGGAGCTTGTTTCAGTCTGTGACTCCCTCTCTCCCTGACCCTCCCCTGCTCACGCTGTCTCTCTCTCTCTCTCCTAGAAATAAAATAAAACAAAACAAAACAAAAACTACCGAAATGAAGACCATATTGCATACTTGAAAGCCGCTGAGAGAGTAGATGTTGAGGGTTCTCACCACAAAGAAACAAACAGAAAAGAGGTGACAGACGAGTTCGTTACCTGACTGTGGCAAATAACGTCACGGTGTACATGTATCAGATCATCCCATTGTACTGTGAATTATGCTTCTTATGAAGCTGAGGGAAAACAGAATTCTTTAGGACTTCCTCTGCCCTCGGTGCCAATGACTAGCAGGGAAGGGGGGCTTCAGGGTGGGGGAGGCTTTGCTGCTGGGCAGAGGGAAGGACACCCTTCCTCGTACGTGGTCAGCCCAGCTGCCTCAGCTGCAGGCGGCACAGCCAGCTGAGTGAGGGCGGGGAGGTCTGGGGAGGGACGTCCATAAGGGCAGCGGGTGGGTCTCCAAGCGGCCCCTACAGGCTTCGAGAAAGGAAGCCTATGTGACCCCTGAGCAGAGAGTGTGGGGCCGCCCATTCTGGGGCTGCCAGAGCGGAAAGCTGAGGGCAGGGCCGCCTTTTGAACTTGGGAGGGAAACTGAGATACGGGCCTGAAGGCAGGTGGTGAAGGACAGCAGCTGCGGGTGTCCCACAGATCCGGTCTGGATCTGTGCCCTGAGTCACCTTGGATCACCCCCCGGAGCTCCCTGAGCCTCAGTTTCCTCAGCTGTAAAAGGGGGATAAGGAATCTGAGCTCGCCAGGCTGTGAGGGATCTGAGGTGCTGGCCATGAAGTCCCAGGTGAGATGTTTGTCTCAGAGGGGCTGTTCCCCTGGGGCGAGGCTTGTGTGTGACTCCCGCCCCCGGGGTGTCCCCGCTGAGGATGTTGGTGGTGCTTGGCACATGTCTCATGATAGAGGTATGAAACATGTCACGTTTCTGAGTCGTGAGCCCTCACGTCGCCCCCGTGGACCTCTCCCCAGGGCCGCATCAAATGGCTTCCTCTCCTCTAAGAAGGGGTCAGACGTCATTTTCTCCAGGGAACTTCCTCACTCGCACCTGGCTCCACCTCACACTGGGCCAGGGCCGCCTCCCAGCCCAGAGCTTCCCGTGCTGCAGGGCTGATCCCTGTCTGCCCTGTCCCCTGACCCCACCCGGCCTCTCCTCAGTGCCACCGGCAGACAGCACGGGGCTACTGAGTCCACAGATGATCAGAGGCACTATTGTTTTGTGGTTTTTGAGAGAGAGAGTGAGAGAGAGAGCGAGCGCAAACAGGGGAGAGGGGAAGACAGGGGTGGGGGTGGAGGGGGAGAGAATCCCAAGCAGAATCTTCTCTCAGTGCAGAGCCTGACGCGGGTTTCAATCCCACGACCCTGGGAGCATGACCAGAGCTCAAATCAAGAGTCAGAAGCTCAATGACTGAGCCGCCCAGGTGCCCCTCAGATGCACTATTTTAACATCAACGTGTTTTTATTATCAAAGAAAGGTAAAACACTACAGAACGTTTGGAAAATAAAGGCTAAAACAAGTGGTCCCGTCAGCCTCCCCAGAGCGCAGCTGTTAACCCTTTGGTGGTTTCCCTCCTAGCGGAAATTTCCTCTGGGTCCTTTTTCTATCCCAGTAGCAGCAAAGTCGGGGTTCTGCTTTTCTTCAGTAGAATAATAAGACCCACTCTGTGGGTATTAACTTTTGGTCAGGTGTGGGGCTTAATGCTTTGGGGGTAATTCCTCTTCACTGCATTTTGTGACCAAGGAGCCTAGGCAGGGAGTTGACCTGACCGGTCCAGGGTCTGGTGGAAACAAACGGACAGCCAGCTGGCATCAGGGCAGAATTGAGAGCCAGATGGCTGTGTCAGGAGCTCGGCTCTCAAGGCCACGAAGCCACACTCACTGCTCGGGCTGCCCAGAGCATCAAGCACAAGATTCTTGGTGGCTACGGAGCTTTCCAGAAGGCCAACAGCATCTGGGTGCTGAGCCCTGTGACTAATTTGCTTCTGACTCTGGGCCGAGCACCTTCCAGGGCTCCGCCTGCCTTAATCGGCAGGTTCTCAGACTGGCCTCCAGAGCCAGACATGCCGTTCAGTCCTGGTCATGAGCCCCACGGAGCCCCTGGGAAGAGGGTCATTGGTCAGCTCGAACCTTGGAATTGCTGTTTCAATGTTTTATTTTACAAGGACGCAAGGCTTATGCTTTGGGGGGGAAGCCCCCACATAGGCCCAAAGCGGCAGGAGGAGCAGAGAGTAAATGAACGTCTAATGTCCAGATAAGCTGCTGACTGCAGGACTAAATTACAGAGGTGCTCTGTGGACGGGATGAGCAGACATTGTTAGAATTAGAGAAAACAGACAGGCTACCTGCCCCTCGGCGGCTCAGGATGGGTTTGGCGCTTCCCTGCACCGTTCTTCTCTGGTGGGAGTCACCCCTTTGTCATTTCAGACCCTGCATGCTTGCAGACTAGGACCCCTTCCCGGGGTGCAGGGCAGACGTCTCTCAGCAGAGGGGCCGCGGAGGCCGGGACATCTCTGCACCCAGACACCGGGCTGCAGCCACCATGCTCGCCCTGCCCTATGACTACGGGCATGTCGTGTGGGCCCTCTGAGTCCCGGGTTCCCCTTTCTACTGACCGGGGCTCACGCCTACCAACCCCACCGTCAGGCTTATGCGAAAGCTTGAGGAGCTGGGCCTGCTGTGAAGGGTGAAACGTGCAGCTGACCACAGGGTGCCCCTGGCTTCCCAGATGCCTGTCTTGGGCATGTAAGCCGGGACAGTGGGGTGTCCCAGCAGGCTGGGACCTGAAAGAATAGGTGGTGGCCACTAGGGGGCTCACCTAAGCTTAGAGACTTGCCCTTCATGGCCTTGATAGGACACCAACTCACCGAATACATTCAGCAAAGAGAACATCAGTTCCTACTGCTGCCAAACAAGACTATGTGACCTTGACCTTCTTCATGCCCTCTCTGGACTTCAGTGTTCCCACCTGTAAAAGGGGCATGCAGCTCCTTCATCGGGACGTCAGACACCAGCCCATGCCCGGCAGGTCACCTCTCTGAACCTCAGTCTCCTTATCTAGAAGATGGGCCCCCACCTGGTGGCTACCTCCACGTTGTCATGATGGCCTCAGGGCCTGAATCTGGGTCCTTGTAAAGATGCCACTGCCTAGCGTGGCTTCATGACGGGGTCCCGGTCATTTTCCAGGCATGATGTTTGAGGCCCGAGGGACCCTGTGGCCAAGTGTGAGGTAGGCTCCTAAGTCATGTCTGTAGCCTGGCCCCGAAGTCTGCTTGAGTGAGGGGAGTGCCTGGCCCTGAATGCCGGCCTGGGAGGGCGTGTGTGGAAGCCGGTACCCTCCCTGCCAGACAGGAAGTCAAGGGGGGGGGGTTCACACAGAATGCTCCTTCTCCCAGCTTTGTCTGGGGAGGCATGGCCAAGCTGCCGATGCCCCTTACACCCGGCCTGCCCTCACAGGAGGCCGCTCCCCGAGAACACAGCTCCATCACGGGGCTCTGGGCACTCCGCGTGGGTTGTCAGAGTTGAGTTTTTACAATCCCTTTTGTGTGCAGTCAGCAGGCGTTTCCCAGTCTTCATGAAGGAAGACACGGGTTCATTTGCATCCCTGGATCTTCCTCTAAGAAAACCCAGCAGGATTTCCACAGGGACCCCTGGAGAGGCCAGGCCAACAGATGTCTACAGCACCAAGCAGAGGCTGCCTTTGAAGTTCTTGCCATCCCGGCGTGGGATCTGTAGCCATTGCGGCTCTGGGGTGGGGTGGGGGGCTTCAGCTACAGGTCAGGGTGGGCCTCAGGGGCAGGGGTCCTGTGTGCAGGAGCCCTCAGGATCCCCCCTCAGGATTCCTTGGGCGGCTCTGCCTGGTTCTGGGATGGGTATGCGGCCCCCGTGTCAACCCCACCCGGACCCGACTGTGGCTGTGGACTCTGCACCGTGGACCCCCCTCACGGCTGCTCTGCTCTCTCTGGCTCTTCTAGGATGGGTTCTGTAGCCCCCTGCCCCACACAGGGAGGCGCCTAGAGCTGACTGCAGGCTGCAGGGTGGGGTGGGGAGCACTGAGGGCGTGGACAAGGCAGTTTGCTCCTTGTCTCCCAGAGGGAGTCTTGGCCGGGACATCTGGCGCAGGCACAAAGAAGAGGAGTGTTCACCTGACGCTTGGCTTTCCCAGGGTGGTGTGTGAGGGGGTTGACATGCACGGCTGTCCAGTGGGGGGAAAGCGGGAGACCTCTGGAGGTGGCTCCACGGCCCTCGCCCTGGCCATCCGCTCAGAGGTGGGCTGAGTGAGGGCTGCAGGGCTCCAGTGGGCAGGGCGTGTCATGCCTCGGGGACAGCAGCCTGATTCAGAGATGCCCACCCGGCCTGGGGACCAAAGTCCCGAAGCTTCGTGCCCTCAAACGATGATATCCCCGTATTCGCTGTCACAGACCCGGTGGGTCAGCGTGACCTCAGCACCACGCCAGCTGGGACGCCAGCTGGAAGACTCAAAGTCTCAGGGTGATGTGGGGCTGAGGCTGGTATCACCCAGAGGCTTTGTCATTCTGGTGTCCTGCTAACGAGGCTGGTGTCGTCCGGAAGAAAGATGGTGCTAAGCTCTTCTTGTCTCTGTCTCCTTGGACGCAGATGCTTCTGGAGCCTGTGTGCCCCCGTCCTCCAGCAGGGGTTTGTGGGCTGGGGTTTGGGACTGTCACCGAGTCAGCCCCACTTAGAGCCTCGCAGCTTTGAAGGGGGGCTTTTCTGAAGAGCCGCACGTCTGAGGTCGTAGTGCTTTGGGGGGGGGTATGTGGCATCACGATGGGCGCCCAGGCTTGCCCTGAGACCCCACAGCCCAGACTCTGCCTTCCCGGGGGTGCCCCCTGTGCTGGGACAGTGGCCGATCTGTGTGTGTGTGTGTGTGTGTGTATGTGTCCTCAACAGTGTCTGCCAACCAGCCTCAGAGCCTGCATCTGAGAGCCCTCCTACCCCACGCCCACCCAAGGGCACAGGTTCCAAGAACATTTACAGAATGAACACGACTCCGAGTAGCCGGGGATGCGAGTGCACGTTTATGGTATTGAACCCTGGTTCTTGAGCACAGTCCATTCAGCAAGGGCCGGCTGTGAGGCTCGCGGCGGAGGTTAAGTCTGAATCATGGGAGGCCCAGTGTCCCCTGGGAAGGGGCGCCTGGGGGGCTTGAGGCAGACATTCCAGCATTTCTGGGTTTTTACCGCCAGGACGGCGGGGCCTGCCCCCAGGACCAGGACGTTCAGGACAGTAAATGACCATGTGCTCGGATCTCCAGATACAGACGCGTCTGGAAACGCAGCTGTGGACTTGCTTTGGGGCTCACACAAGGCAAAAGCAATCAGCTGATGAAAAGAACCTTGGGGATGTGGGGGCGGGGGGCAGTCCCGACTGCCTGGCTCTAGAAAGCCTTGGAGTCCGGGGTTGGGGAGGCTGCGTGTCTGAGCTAGTAAGTGAGGAGGACAAGGAGACAGGAGCGGGTGAGCCAGAGCTGGGGGGTCATGGCAGGGCACTGGGGGAGGGGCAGCGGCTTGCTGGGGGACGGGCCCTGGTTTGCCGAGGATGTTCCTGGGCTCCACAGCAGGGTGGAGAAGGGCCCACACGCGTCCCATCGGGGCCCAGCCCGGGAGGGGTTTTGGTTCTAGATGGGCCGTCCAGGGACAGAAGACGCAGGCCCGGGCACTGGAGGCCTGTGATGGGGAACTGACTTAGAGGAGGAAGACCGGGGCTTAGGGTGGGCTGCCTGCTGAGGGGCAGGGACGGCTCTAACCTGGCTCGTGTCCTGGGCTCCGGCCTTTGGGGTCTGCATGGGGGCTTCACAGAGGGCCACTGGCCAGCTCTCGGGTAACAGGGAGGGACTGAGTCTGGAAGAGAGTCCTGACTGGGTGGGGGAGGGAGGGGGAAGGCCTTCAGAAGTCTCCAGACCAGGGTATTTGGGGAGGGAGGCGGGCATGCGCCTATTGCCTTGGAGCAGGTCTCTGGGCAGTGTCTGGGGCACAGGGAATGGGGCTCCCTGCAGGGCAGTAGTGTCCCCCAACCCAGGCGTACGCTGTAGGGCTGTAAGGGAGACTGAGGCAGAAGGTCACTAGCAAAGAGGGAGTCAGTATCATGGGGCACAGGCAGGGAGGTTGCAGCGTGGAGAGCTCCTGGGCTCTAGGGGTCCCCAGTGAGCAGTTTGGGGCCCAATAGCACAGCTCCCCACAGCCTACCTGGAGATGGAGTGAGACCTCTGCAGGGTGGGCGTGGCCCTGGACGAGGTGGGCTTGGCTCTGGATGAGCCGGGCTAAGAGATGGAAGGAGTCAAGGATGCAGGTGAGAGAGACAAGGCAGAGCCCGCGTGCCAAGCTGAAGGTCCTCACGAGGGGGTGGTCTCCTGCTTGGTTCTCAGGCTCGAAGCAAGTGGAAGTGATGTAGCTTATCAGTCCGAACAGACGCCAAACCCGGAATTCCAGTAAAGGAATTTGGAGGACTTATGAAAACTTCCAAACAGCCTGAGGCCTTGATGGATGCAGGGTTACAGATGCCAGCCTGCATCTCTTCCCCGTCTCGACCTCTGTTTGCCTCCGGTTGGCTTCTTCCTCTGGAGCCTCTTCCGTTGTCAGTCTGATAGCACCAGGCTTGCGGCGAGGAGAGGACACCTGTCGGTAGGTGGAGCCCATGTCCAGGGATGCACTCCTGATTGTATGCGGATGGCCTTCGCTGAAAGGACATGGGAGTTTAGAGTAGTCTGTGTGGCTCGGTCGGTCAAGCATCCGACTCTTAATCTTGGCTCAGGTCCTGATCTCACGGTTCGTGGGATCGGGCCTCATATCAGGCTCTGTGCTAACAGTGTGAAGCTTGCTTGGAATTCTCTCTCTCCCTCTTTCTCTGCCCCTCCCCTGCTCATGTGTGCGCGCGCGCGCGCACTCTCTCACACACACACACACACACACACACACACACAGTTCTCTTAACAAACAAACAAACAAACTTTTAAAAAAAGACATTGGTAGTTTAGAGTTTGAACTTTGGAGCCAGACAGCAGGATTCAGGTCCTGGCTTTGGTACTGCAGGGCTGTGTGACCTTGGGGAAGTCGCTTAAACATTCTGGGTCTCAGTTTCCTCGTTTGTGAAATGAGGGTAATATTGGCACACCTACCTTAGAATGTTTCTGTTATAAGGATTGAAAGAGATGGCAAAGGGAAATTTCTTCCAATGGTACCTGATCTCTGAACCAGTCATGGAGAGGAGGAAGGCAGCGCTCTGATTCCCTTGACTGGCAGATTCCCATTACAAGGCGTGGGAGGAGGGAGAAGCACAGGATTCCAATTCCAGACCCTACAGACCTCTAAAAGGCAGGTCTGCAGGCCAAGAGTGGTTGACATGCTCCAAGGCAAAGAGAATGGCTGAAAACAGGAGACGAATTTAGGGTCAGGAAGCAGAAAGGATATTTATTGAGTACCTACTATGTGCCAGCATCAGTCAGAGTGCTGAGATTTAGTAGTTAAACAAGATAGGAGTAGTCACTGGTGTCCTGATGCTACATTCTGTAGTGTGTGTGTGGGGGGGGACAGGGTGGTAGATGGACAACGAACGAGATAACACATAAAATATATTCATAACTTAAACACGTGTATTTCATACGTCACATTAAAATCTCATTCAGAACACATTCAAGACCAGAAAAATGAATTTGTTCATCAGGCATTTACAGAGAGCTTTTTCTGGGCGAGGTGCTAGGTTTGTGGGCCTTACCTCTTTCCGTGGCCCTATAGGCCCATCTGCATCCGTCTGTCTCATGATACCAGCCATGCTGCAGAAGGAGTGATCTGTGGACAAGTCTGTCTACCTGCCTGGACTGTAAGCTCCCTGAGGGGCTTCATGTATCTCTCCTTAGTCTAGTGCCTCATTCATGACAGATGCCCAGTATGGGCTTGTGTGGTGGGTGGATGGGTGGGTGGATGAGTGGATGGATGGATGGATGATGAATGGATGTATAGATGGTTGGATGAAAGTACTAATGATGGTGGATGGATGGATAGATGGGTAGATGGATAGGTGGATAAAGGAAGGAATTTATGAATAAATTAGTGCATGGGTAGATGGATAGGTGGATCTAGGGATAGTGGGAAGGAGGACGGATGGATGAAAGGAAGGATGGACGAATGGAAAGAAGGAAGGAAAAAGGAAAGATGGATGAAGGAACTTGTCCACATACTCCGTTTGCCAGCCAGACTCTTGGAATCTATATACTTAGACTTAAGAGGCAGCAAGTCCAGAACATGTTGATATAGGAGATTTTTCTAGCATCTGCATATGCTTTCCCCTTATCTGATGCCTTCAGGGCATGTGGATTCTATTCCCGGTTGGTAGATGTCTCCTTTGGGGTTGAGCGGGATGGGGGGATGGGTTCTAGGAAAAACTGGATTCCAGGGAAAAATGAAATCCCTAGTGGAGTTTGGGTCTGTCAGAGGTTTCAAGTCCTTCCTGGGTGCCCACATCTCTGTGCCATGGATGGGGAGACCGCATTCAACCATGTGCAGAGTGGTGGGCCAGCACCTCCTTGCCGGGCTCAACCACAGTGGCTTTTTAGGTCAGCTCTGCCACATCCTTGGGTCATCAGAGAACTGGAAGGCCATTCTTCAGACACTCCCTCTGAACATGGAAATGCCTGAGACATTTCAGCCAGGGTGCAGGAGCCTCCAACCCCAGCTAGGGATTCTTTTTTTTAAAGACAGAAAAGTAGGCAAGTCTTTAAAATGTAAAAGAGCCCAATTTTCCTGCTTTTCCCACCCCCAAATGATGGCTTTCCAGGTGTGGGGTATGTGAAGCAGTTGTAAACCCCATTTTTGTCAGAGTTTTCATTTCTGGTGATGATCGTATTTATACAGATTCTGTCACTGTTCCTTCCTTGATCACAATTCATGGTCTAAGAAAAGATCTTTTCCAAACTCACGTCTTAGCATATTTATAGAGCTTCTATTTAGAGGAGGCAGGGTGCTGGGCCCCGTGGGGTCGAGACGGGCCTGGCCTCACGACGGCATTGCCATTTCAGTGGGTAGCAGGTGATCTACGAGTAAACCGGATGTAATTTCAGGAAGTGCTAAGTGTCATGAAGGAAAACAAGCCAGAGGGAGCGGAAGACTTCTGGGCACCGAGAGGTTCTCCAGGACCCACTGACTAGGAGTGGATTTCTTGATGAGATGACATTTGATCAAATCTGGTGTGAAGAAAGGGAGCAGGACCCATGAAAATCTGGCAAAGGGGGGGCGCCTGGGCGGCTCAGTCGGTTAGGCATCCGACTTCGGCTCAGGTCATGATCTCACGCTTCGTGGGTTCGAGCCCCGCATCAGGCTCTGTGCTGACAGCTAGCTCAGAGTTAGGAGTCTGTTTTGGATTCTGTGTGTGTGTGTCTCTCTCTCTGACCCTCCCCTGCTCATGCTGTCTGTCTGTCTGTCTGTCTGTCTCTCTCTCTCTCTCAGAAAGAAAGAAAGAAAGAAAGAAAGAAAGAAAGAAAGAAAGAAAGAAAGAAAGAAAGAAAGAAAAAATCTCCCCAGGTGTCTGGGAGCCTGGAGTGAAGAACCAGATGACAAAAAGAGTTGGAAACAAGCTTGGGCCTTCCTGCTGGGGCTGCTCGCCTCAAGGGCTCAGGATGTGCAATGGACAGGTGCCCAGAGCCGTGTAAGTAGGGAACCTGGACCCTGGTAGGAAACAGCGTGCAGGCGGTCATGAGGATGAGAATTCCGGAGGGTGCATCCTTCGAATTTGTTAGAAATAAGGCATTTTTTTTGAGCCAGAGAGAGAGGAGAGTGTGAGCAGGTGAGGGGCCGAGGGAGAGGGAGAGAGAAAAATCTTAAAGCAGGCTCCATGCTGAGCATAGAGCCTGATGTAGGACAGGATCACCAGATCATAACCTGAGCCGAAATTAAGAGTTGTATGCTAACCGACCAAGACACCCAGGTGTTCCAGAAACATAGCATCTTTTTTTTTTAATTTCTTTTTAAATGTTTTATTTACTTCTGAGAGAGAGAGGGAGAGGGAGAGAGAGACATTACTAGCAGGGGAGGGTCAGAGAGAGAAGCAGACCTAGAATCTGAAACAGGCTCCAGGCTCCGAGCAAGCTGTCAGCACACAGCCCAACTCGGGCTGGATCCCATGAAACACAAGATCATGACCTGAACCAAAGTCGGACACCTAACCTATGTAGCCACCCAGGTGCCCCCAGAAACATAGCATCTGGAACCCCACTCCAGACCACCTCCCTAAGAATTTGAATTTGCAGGTGAATCCGATCCCTAGTGGATTCATGGGCCCTGCTAGAGACTCCCCTCTCATCCCTTAGCCCTCCCATTCAGGGCTGGTGGGACCTGGGTTAGGTCTTTAATTCAGACTTTCCTCTTCGTCCAGAGAGCAGTGGCCACCGGAGTCCTTTGCCCTCGTCTCCTCAGTACACCCTGGTCCGGCTTCTAACTGCCAGCACCGCCTTGCAGCTGGAGACCCCTTGTCCGCTCGGGCAGCCGGCTGCAGGGTGGAGACGGCGTTCGCGGTTCCCGGGACCCTTCAGCCAGTTCCCCAGCGGCCTTGTCCCCTGGCTGGGAGAGCTGTGCACAAGGCTCCCCGGTGGCCCGGGTTCCTGTTTTTCACAGTGGTGGCTTCTGCACGGTGGCAGGATTGATAGCCGTGATTAGCCGCCTTCTCTTCCTTTTCTCACTTCCCTTCCCCCGTTGCCTTCAGCTCCCAAAGAAACAGCGTGGGGCAGGATCCTGGTCTCCAGGGGCGTCTGGGACAAGTCATACTAAGGCACGTGTGGCCGAAGCTTGCACACGTGTGAGCCCTCATGCTGGCTCCGGGTGCTGGTGTGCCGGGTGCGAGGCTGCGTCTGTGACCTTGCATGTGCTCGTGCCAGTTAGGAGAGTCGTCCTGTTCCTGGTTCTCCCCCTCTTTGCAGGGGAACCAGAGGGCTCCAGGACGCTCCCCGCCACCTGCTACCCTCACCACACTGACGCCTCGGCCAAGCGTGCACCTGTAGGCGTCACCCTCGCCAGAGTCCCGCCCTGCCACTCTCTGCCCCTTCTCCCCACGTCACTTTTACTCCATCGCCCTCTGACCATGATGATATACATACGAACCCGGGCATCCTCGTTTCCAAAGGTGCCTGCTGTGTGCTGCTCGTCGCGTGTGAGGTTGTGGCCAGCTCCATTATGGGCTCACGTAACAAACGTCCTCCCGCCCCCTGCAGCCTGCTGGATGCCAGGCCCTGTGCTGGGCTCTGGCCCTTGGAGATGCATCATCTCCTACCGAATCACCCCTCCTCCTTCCATCTTGCACAGCAGGTCTGCCTGGGAGCAGCCTCCCTGTGAGAGGCCGGCTCCGGCAGGTCCAGGGGTCCCTGAAGGATGGACGGTGTCGTCGAGAGGGAGAGTGAGAGAGCCCCAAGATTCTTTCTCTTCACCAGGCAGGCATCTCTGTCCTGTCCGTTTTGGTGTCTTTATTTATAGGTTAAATGATAACATGACATCAGACAAAGGAAGTTTTACAGTGGATAACTCTTTGTGATAAGGTGCTCTGGAACGTGTACAGAAGCAGGTTTTACAGAAATATTCTTGAGAACTATTCCAATTATAGTGAGGTTAAGTAAATCTTACAAGTAAAGAATTCACAGGGTATTCTTAGGAAAAGACAGGATACATATTTCTTCTAAGTTAATAATGCTAAGGATAGGTCATAGGTTAAGTGTATAGATGGGCTAAGAGTCATTGTGTCTGGCTGTCAAGAGGACGAATGTTTTTAGCTGGTTCAAGTTGTTTGTGGAAACCTATTTGATGCTGAATGTGTGAACACCATGGAGGCCCTAAATGTGTCAGCCTTTTGTTTGTGGGTAACGTTTTGTCTCCTTTTATCTATCCTCATCCCAGCCACCTGTAAGGGAAGGTGTCTGCAGAAAGTAGGCCTTGGGGAAGGGCCTGCCATAAATCACCAGTTAGAAGAAGGTGTAAGTATGAACTGAAGTTCTGCCCTTATCTATTCCTCAACTCTAAATTAGGCTCATTGTCTCAGGGCCAGGCTCAGTTGTAACTCTTGTGTTCTTAGTCTCTTTATTATCTAAGTCTTAAATCTGCAAAGCATCCACAGAGCTTTCATCTATTTTCTCTTTGGTAAAGGCAGGAATATGCTTTTCCTGATGCGATATCTGTGTTCAGAATATTGGTCTGATATGGAATATAGTGAGGCTTGGTCAACACCAGCAGGCTTATTTCCAACATGAGCCAGTAGTAGCAGAAAGAGATACCGGTGTTCGTTTCTCATGGCAGGAGCTGTGCACACACTGCCATGTCCTTGCCGTGACTGCCATCCAGAGAGGCCGGTGTGGCTCCCGGCACCTCCCAGCAGCTTGTTGATAGTGAGCCTCCATTCTCCAATGACACTTCAGGCAAGTGACATGAGAAGCCTAGTACCCTTACAGCATCCATAGGGGTTGTTGTCATCCCCAATCCACAGATGAGGAAAACTGAGGCTCATCGAGGTTGAGTGACGTTCTTGGGTCACTTGGCAGCAGTAAGTGGCGTGCCGGGGCTGGGACCAGGAAGGTCTGACTCAGGGTCTGTTCTTGTTCCCTGGCGTGTCCTGGCTTCTCCGGCACAGGACTTCCTGAAACGATGGGCTCCGAACATTGACGCATCACCGTTACACGGCCATTAGCCAGGAGCTTCTACATGGTCTCAGCATTGCAGGCTCCACAGTGAACCTAACAAATCCCCTGCCTTCACGGGGCACCCCCTTATTGAGGCATAGATAGAAGAAACAAAAGATCACTTCAGATGGGGCTGAGGGCAGGCTACCCAGTGGGGTGATGGGAAGGTATTGGTTGGGGCTGCATCAACCGAAGGGCTGAGACATGGACCTGTAGCTCACACGTGTGGTCAGTGGCTGGAACATCAGGACCTTCCCACGTGGGTCCCTCCTGGGCCACTCACAGGACAGCATAGCTGGCTCCCCGCGAGGCAGAGTCAACATGGACATTAAGAGTGAGAGGCGCACATGCAACAAGTGTGTGCATATCTGTACACACACGTGTGTGCACATGCAGATGTACCCACACACGTGTGTGCTTGCGTTTGTCCCCGCAGGCTCGACTTGCTCTCTTTTTTTTAATGTTTTTCTTTTTTTAATTTGAGAGAGAGCACGAGCAGGGAAGGGGAAGAGCGAGACGGAGACAGAATGTGCAGCAGGCTCTCAGGATCTGAGCTAGCTGTCAGCACAGAGCCCGACTTGAGGCTTGAACTCAGAACCATGAGATCATGAGCTGAGCTAAGTTGTCCTCTCAACGTACTGAGCCACCCAGGCGCCCCGACTTGCTCTCTTTTCTACCACAGCTCTGAGGAAACGGAAAACAAAAGCCAAACATGAACCCTCTACAGCTGCTCCTAAGGCCAGCCCCTCCCCTGGCTGGCATTTGCTTCAGCCCCCCGAGGATGGCTTTGGAGAGCCTTGCAGCTAAGGGAGGGCTCATCTGCTCTGGGCTGCATCCCCTGGGGTGAGGGGGCATCACACACTTCTCTTGGCCATTCCAGTCTTCCATCACCTGCCAGAGTAGGGGGCAGTGTGGCCTGTGTCAGGGTGTGAAATGCCACTTGGAATTGCTGGGCAGAAGGCCATGGTCCCTTGAGAATAAAGGGTAACATTCAGGCAACTGGAACCCACGTGGCTGGGAAACCCCTGCCTCCATCTTCCTTGCTACCAGCAGGTGCACAGGGGAGGTTGGGTACTGCCAGAGGAGCGCCCATCGGACAGCGGGCCCGGATGTTTGGGGAACAGAGTAGGGACTCTGTTCCCCTTTTGAAAAGAAGTCATCCCCTTTGTCGAACAGTGTGTTCATGTTTTCCATTGGAAAATTGTGGCTTCTCCGTCCAGAGGACATACGAGGTGTCCACACACGTGTGTGTGTGTGTGTGTGTGTGTGTGTGTGTGTGTGTGTGTGTGTGTGTAGAGGTCACAGACTCACTGTGGTATAGACAGCTTTCCTCACCACCCGAGTCCACACGTGGGGCCCCCAGCAGCCCTATGGCCACACGATGTTCCCCACCAGCAGCTACTCTCTGGGGGAGGAACGTCACCCTGACGTATGTGACCGCCGTGTCCCTGCGTGGCTGCATAGGGTTTAATTCCCAGATGAGCATTTTTGGCTCAGGCACCAAAATTTGGCTTCCTTCAGGTACATTGGGACATGGGCCTTCTTTGGCTGCCTTGGCCGCTGCCCTCCGATGCTCAGGGCAGCCAGGGGCTTGTGTGTTCTCCGGGCGGTTTCATGTCCCTCGTTTTGTGTGGATGGGCCCCGTTCACCTGTTTTCCTGCCGAGACACAGGAGGCCTCTTCCAGCTCAGGGCTCAGGGAGCACATCACTTGGGCCAAGTCAGTGCAGGATTATTTATAACCTCGGTACTGAGATTTTGTTGTCTCGGTGCTTCGAAGAATGAAGAGGGTGTTCCCATGATGGGATGGATCAGTCTGGGTGCTGGGTTGTCCATTCCTGATGGCCTCGACTCCATTGTGTGTGGGTGATGTGTGGCCGTATCAGTATCTTGTGGGTCGTACGTTTTACGGCCTGCTACTTAGTTTCAGTCAGGTCTTTTGTCAGATTGCTGTGGAGACCCTGTCGGCAGGAGGTGGTGTCTGGTCCGTGCTTTAGAGGAAGCACACACCGGAGGGGGTTCAGTGTGGTCAGGCCCTCCCAGCTTTGCTCCAAAGCACTTGTTTGTCCCCACTCAGGGACCTCAGGTCTTCATCTTTCCCTCTCTGCCTGCTGAATCCGGGCTTTTCCTTCCATAAAGTCATGTGTCTACTCGTGTTTGTACCTAAGACCAGACTTGTGCGTCCGATGGTACACTGACCTTCCGGGTAACAACATCTCTCCTACCACTGAGCAGTTACATGCACCCTGTGATGAGCCAGGGACACAGGGAACATTATTGAGGGACCATTATTTGTGGACATCTGGGCAGTAGACTGGGCCCCGCTGTGAGGGAGGGCAGGCTGCTTGAGAGGCCCGAGCAGGGTGGGATTTGGGACGTTAAATCCCAGATTTCCTCATCCAACCTGAACTGCAGCCTTGTACCCTGTGATCAAGTCAAACTATTGCCCCCGCCCCCCTGACCCCCTGGGCGCATACCCACTTGGACCTGTGTTCTCTCAGCCATGCGCTTTTAAACGCTGTAAACACACTGTGTTTGCCGGCACTTCCCAGGTAACTCTCCTCTTGCCCTTGAAGCACAGGCTGGCCAGCTCTCTACTCACGTCACCACAGCCCCAAAGCATGAGGATGCGGGGCTGTGGCACACCAGAGTTGTGAACGATGGAGCCACTGTCCCAAATGCCACTGTCTGCGGCTGGTGCCTCAGCGGCCAGCACACAGGGGCCCCACGACTGGAGTTGTAGAGGAGTGTGTGTGTTTTCCTGGGTTGGATCAGCCTAGTCTGGGGTTTGGATCAGCCTCTCTGATGGGTCTCAAACCCAGAGAAGTGTGCCAAGGGAGTGACAGTAGACTTGAATCCATCTCCATGACGTGGGTCTGAGATCTGGGAGACCCAGGAATCGCGAGATCATGACCTGAGCCGATGTCAGACGCTTAAGTGACTGTGACCCGCCCAGGCGCCCCTAATTTTCCCTAATTTGTAGTAGAACCGCACATATAGCGAACGTGTTTGTGTCTTGAGTGTGTCAGCAGGGGCCTTCACACTTGCCCCTCCACCCCCAGTAGAGATTCTGGACCCGATTCCAGCACGTACATGCAGAGGTGTGAGTTTCCACACCACCAGGCCATTCTGAGACCCCCGTTGCGTGTCCAGCAGTTCAACCCAATTCCGACACTCTGTAACTGGAGGTGGCCTCAGACCCCACAGGTCAGTGTCAGGCCTGCAAGCCCGCCCTGCCTCCACCCCACTTCACATGCCACCCCTCCCTGAGAGGCTAGATACCAAAGGATCCCGTGCATTCTACGCTTGAGGTCACTCACTGTGTGAGAGTGGCTCACAGAGCTCAGGACCTGCTTGACTCACTAGAGAACTGCCTTTCCTTCTAAGGACATGACTCGGGAGAAGCCAAGGAGGAGAGAGGTGTAAGGCATGGGGTGTGGGAGGGACTCCTAACACCCTGCCCTCTGGTCACCCTTCTGTCTCTGAACCTCCACAGGGTCCCCCACCAGAAGCAACCTGGACCCGTCCTTTCAAGTTTTTTTTTTTTTACCAAGGCTTCATTCCGTAGACCCAATGGTTCAAATCACTGGCGGTTGGGGATTCATTTCAGGGGGTGGGACTGTCCATTCCCATTCTTCGGTGCTTTCCAAACGTCACCTCATTGACAAGAACCCAGGTGTGGTGGGACAGCCATGTCACCATCATGGCTCTGAAGTGATTTCAGGGGCTGAGGACAAGCGACCAACTATGATAACACAAAATGTCCCCCATGGCTCTCCTTGCTCAGAAAATCCCCAGACTTTGGGGTGCTGTGAGCCAGGAACTGTGGACAAAGACCAAATGGATATGAGGAATGCGTTTTGGAATCTGAATGGCCGAATGTGTCTTTTGGGTTAATCACGCTTTTGCGCCTGGGTAACCAGGACCCAGATTAGGAACCAAAGGTGAGCAGCACCTGCAAATGTCCAGGGCCCCTTTTCATCGCTCACCCACGTGACCTCCATCCTGAACAGAGGTGTCTGGTTTGCTCTCTGCACTGAGGTGTGTCAGGTGAGCACCTTGAGGCTGGCTGGTCCCGCGGCTTTGAGCTCACACATCCTCCGGGAGCTCCGAGGGGATTGGGAACATTGTGGGGGGGGAGGTACCATATGGAACTTGGAGCCTGTGTTCCCAGCTCGAGCCACCTGGTTCTCAGCCAGCCACTTGTAGGTGAGGAACCAGGCAGGGAAGAAAAGTGATGGGAGTCCTAGCAGAGAAGGCCGTATCTACGTTTTTCTAAGACTCGAGAAGCCAACCCCACAACACAGACGACAGGCAATAGCGTTGTACTGGGACATCTCAGCACCTCAAGGGTTGTACAAAATGCCCAGGACGCTGAGAGCAGTCCCCCACACTCAGAGCCGTAGAGGGATGATCATCCCGTCTGTGACGACGCTTCCCGTGTCGTTGGACACACAAGGGACCAAGTCTCACTAGTCAAAGAGACTTCCCTTTACAAGCGGGAGTTCTGGAATTTTGTGAGATAATCAGAAGATTTCAAAACACATGCCAAAGGAGGATTACAGATCATTACAAAACAGGGTACTTACTCAGCCAAGGTGGCACAAGAGATTGTCAGGTCAATGCAGAGGGTTATGGAGTTGCTGACAAACCTCAGCTGTCTTACCACTGAGCAGAGTCCACTTTCCTAAGGAAGCAAAGACTTAACAGACACAGACACTTGGTGTTTCAGGGCAGATTATAGGTGATGCAAAACCTCTGTGGATCACTTAGACCAATTGTGTAAGAAGGCTCTGTCGTATTAAGAGTGAGAAAACCCAAATTCCAGTCTTGTCCCTGTGTCCTTGCGATATTATACCTCAGTCGTTGCACCAAGATGAATCTGTAAACATGGATGCAGCCCCTTCATTTAGCCTCCGTGTCATCCCCAACTTTGACACATTGTTTTCTTGACAAGGACATCCAGGGCCCCACATGGGTCTGCGTTCCTGTGATACGTGTCAGGATGTGCTGACCAGAAACTGAGGCAGAAACGAAAGTCTCCCGGATGTAGTGATGCTCAGACACCCTCAGGGATCGCCTTGACTGCAGACACTGGCCTTGCCCAGGCCGTGCCCTCTTCCCAGGTAGTCCCAGCCAGTGACTGTTCTGAAGAGCCATCACCTTTCACCTAAGTTTGGGTGGTTCCGAAGGGCAGTCCAACTCCCGGGACTGCTCAGAGAGTCGGCTGAGGCTCCTGTTGAAGTATCAACTGCTCAGCTTCTGCCTCATCTGGTTCTCTGTCTCTCCATTGCACCCCCAAAGTGTTGATGCCTCCCTTAGAAACTTGTTTTTTGGGTGCCTGGGTGCCTCAGTTGGTGAAGCATCCGAATGTGGATCATGTCCTGATCTCGTGAGTTCAAGCCCCGTGATGTCTGTGCTGACAGCTCAGATCCTGGAGCCTCCTTCAGATTCGGTGTCCCCCGCTCTGTCTGCCCCTCCCCTGCTCATGCTCTCTCTCTCTTTGTCTCTCAGTAAGAAAGAAAAATGTTAAAAATGCTTTTCAACCTGTTTTTCACGCGCAGAACTCCAGAATCTTGGTCCCGACCATCCACAGCATTTCTTTTGAAAGATCCTCTTCTCGCAAACCTTCTACATGTTTCCTTTTCACTATCATTCAAATTTTTCCCTACGTTTTCCCTCTTTATTTAATTTATTAAAATTTTTGTCTCAGAGAGAGAGAGAGAGACAAGCAGGGGAGGGGGAAGGAGAGCGAGAGTGAGTGAGAGAGACAGAGAGAGGGAGAGGGAGAATATCTGAAGGTGGCTCCACTTGGAGGCTGACACGGGGCTGGATCCCACAGCTCTGGGATTCTGACCTGAGCAGAGGTGAAGAGTGGGATGCTCAAGACACGGAGCCACCCAGGTGCCCCATGTTTTCCCTCTTTGAACAACCATCCTCCCTTCCCTTACATACAGAGCTGTCTCCCTTAATAGTTCAAGTTGTCTTCATTCCATTTCTTACAGTTGTTTACATCTGTCTGTCTGTCCTTTGCTTGCCCATAAAGCTTCTGGAGCCATGAGACAAGGCTTTGAAGGCTTTGTCTTCTCTGTCCCATTTTGTGACAGTAGTGACACGAATAGCTGCTTTGACTTTCAGTAACACCAGTGGAATAAAACTATTCTATTTCCTGTTGGCGATTCGAAAGATAGATGTCCATTTTAATTAAACAAACACCGTGAAATTAGCTTTCTTACAAAATATTGTCGAAGATCACAACATGAACTCGAAAGGCAACAGGGTGAGTTTCTCTCTGAGTTTTATTTTTTTTTTCATTTTTTTTCATTTTTTTCTTAATTTTTTTTAATGTTTTATTTATTTCTAGGAGAAAGAGAGAGAGAGAGACAGCGTGAGCAGGGGAGGGTCAGAGAGAGAGGGAGTCACAGACTGATACAGGTTCCAGGCTCTGAGCTGGCAGTCAGCACAGAGCCCGACGCGGGGCCCGAACCCACGAACCGCGAGATCATGACCTAAGGGAAAGTCGGGCTCTTAACCGAGTAAGCCACCCAGGCCCCCCCCCTTTTTTTTTTTTTTAATGTTTTATAGGTTCTCTCTGAGTTTTAGATCGCGCACTTCTTTACAAGCACTTGCCTTGAAACCGGCTAAGTAGAGCCTTTTTCCAACTTACTTTTAGCAAACCCACCTGGAGGTAGAGAAAGTGTCTCATACTGACAGCATCCATAGACCCATGTACAATTACACAAAAGGATGCAAGCAAAATCTCAAAGGCCCAATCTCCTAATATCTCCCTTTTACAAAACACAGCTAATTGCATGATGGGATTACACTTTATGGATCCATAAATTCGGTCATTTTTCTCAGGAGTCAAATGAATATTGTGGTCCAGGATCGTTGCCAAAATAAAGAGAAGAAAAAAAAAAGACAGCCTTGTTTGGGAGACTACAGCCCGGAGGGATGAAGTTGCAGACAACTTGTCACTTCCCATTGTCCACCAAAAACATGGCTGGTTTTATTCAAAGATCCCCAAGCTGCCATCAACAAACAGACCAACGGAAGCCCAGGTTATCTGCATGAGTGTTGTTTCCTCCGTGAAGAAATTCGTCGCTACACTGAGTGAACCAAGCCCCTTCCTCATAGTTAGCCTTGTTGGTATGAGCACATTTTATATCGGTTCGTTGGTCAGCATAGTTAGTGTCGTTTGCCGTGTTATTTTGAATCATTATGATTAGTACTGTTATTTAGGATCCGTGTAGTTCCCACTGCTAGTTAGTATGAGTGCAGTTAGCAAGTCGCCATGCTGCAGGGCTTTCCCCCACCATGCACCAGGGGCATTCCACCACCATGCTGCATGGCCTTTCCCCCACCATGCACCAGGGGCTTTCCCCCACCATCTTCTAGGGGCTTTCCCCCGCCATGTAGCAGGGCCTTTCCCCTCCGTGCTTGAGGGGTTTTTGCCCATTATCCTTGAGGGTAAGGTGACCCATGTTTCTGTGCTCCCCAAGACCTTAGGTGAGGGAAGCTTCTCCAAGATGGTGGCCCAGGACATCCTAAACAGGGAGAAGATGGATGGAAGTTCATCAGGAAAACCCAACAGGATTCCACTGGCCTCCAAGGTCTTTATCTTTTGCCCAGAATGTGAAAATGTCGAATCACTCAAGTATTGAAACGTCGCTTGAGGTGATGAACGCCAGCGGGATGTCAGTCCTCCTTTCAGAACACGTAAGTCGAGACCACCTGGATGACGCCAGCACACACTGTGGCCGCATGGCAGAGGACGTTCCAGACAAGTTCTGCCAGCTGCCATCCATTATCGAGTGCTGCCACCGACACCGTGGTCTCTCCCGCAGGGATCTGAAGCTGGAGAACCTGCTTTTGGACAGCGAGCTGAAGGGAGCACGCACAGGCTTTGTGGGCTCCAAACTGCACACGTTCCGGGAGAGCCCCCCTTCTGCCGTCCCGCGACGCTTCCTGCACCAAGAGGATTCATTGCCTCCCACAGACGTGTGGAGCCTGGGTGTGATTTGGTACTGCTCGCTCACTGCGTTCGAGCCGTTTGACGGGGACGTCTTCTGGGACTTCCTCGGGGTCCTTCAATGACAAATGCCAGGCAGCGAACACAGAGTCCTGATGTTGATGTCGCTCAAGGATCAAAACGTGTGGAGCACGTTGAGTACCGTCCAACCAGGACACAGAGAACAGTTCAAGTCCCAGGTAAAGGAAAACGGCGAAACTATGGAGGAGGAGGAAAGACCCAGTCCGTGGCCTTACACTGAGATCCCCCATGAAATGAAGACCCCGGTTTCCTCAGCTGATGGCAAAATGGCCATGCCGTCTCCCCGCCAGCCTAGAGGCCAGGATCACCACACTGAGAGCAGCCCACTCCTGAGGCCCATCCCAGCTCCCCCTCGAGCTCCATAGTCTCCCTGGGGACCTGTAAGACCTCCGAGGGGACACTAATAAGCAGCGACGACACAATAAAAATAAACCTACAGGAAGACCAAGAAGATGAGGAGTGGACCTAAGGGAGAATGAGCATCGAACCCCAATACCGAATCCAAAAACTCCTATTTAATTTAAAGAGACTATTTTTTAAAAAGAAAGTGAATCCAGAGTAAGAGAGCCATGGACCGTGCCTTTCTTTTCTTTTGCTTTGTAAGTTTCAGGAAACTTAAATAATGATTTGCTCTGAAAGAGAGGGACAGGGCGACTAGGGGATGGGCCAGAAGAGAACCCAAGCAGTCTCCAGGCTCTCGGCTGAGATCCAATGGGAGGCTCCTACGTCCAACACTGTTGAGATCCCAACGTGAGCCCAAACTGAGAGTGGGACGCTGAAGCGGCTGAGGCCCACCCGGGTGCCCCGTCCCTGCCTTCGAAGTGGAGGGAACGATGCAGAACTCCAGGAAGCCTGGAGACAGGCTCAGGAGAGTGGCCAGGACGATGGGTGGGACGAGATCCAAGACAGCTCAGCACGCTGCAGGAATGAGGGCGGGATAGCCACCTGCTGGATTTGGGCTTGTGGGAAACACAGGGTGGAGGCCACACCATCAGGGTGAGGCCGTTCCTTTCTGCTGACTCCAAGAGCCACAGTCCTACCCCAACCTAGGAGAGTCTACAGGGACTGACAGTGGCGGTACAAAGGACTGCGGTGAGCCCTCTCTCACTGCCGAATTCTTTAAAGGGAACAGCAGCCCAACGGCGACCAGAAAACCAAGAGGAAGGTAAAAATGCCAGGCAGTCTCCCCCTCGGCCTAGAGTCCAGGATCAGCACACAGAGCCAGAGCCCCAGTGAATGCCTGGGGCTCCCTCAAGCTCCAGCCTATTTCCCACCGAGCCCTAGGAGCCCCCCTGCGGCCCAGTCCAGCCTAGGAGCAGAAAGCTTGAGCATTGTCGCCCTGCGCGCTCCCTCCCCACCCCACCCCCCGAAGCCTCGGCCCCTCATCGGGCACCCGCATCTGCATTCAACGGGTAAAGGGCAAAGGAGTAAATGCAGGGCAGGAGGGAGGACCCCGTCCGTGGCCTTATGTTAACCATGGAATCGAAGACCCCCTGACACTTGTAGAGATGGCCAAATGGACAGGCTGTCGCACACCCAGCCCTGGGACCACAGTCAGCACAGGAAGCGCAACCAACTCCTGGAGCTCCACCTCAGCCTCGTCCTCGGGCTCAAGCACATTCTCCCTGAGGTCCTTTAAGAGGACCTCTGAAGAGACCAGCATCAAAAACGACGGCATCACACGAGAAAACGAGGAGGAATGGACCCCAGGGAGAACCAGGATTCCACCCCAGACCGAATAGAAACTTATTTTCCCACGTAAAGAAATACTTTCAAAAAAATAAAGCTTACCCAGAGCAAGAGAGCCATGGTCCGTGCCCTTATTTTCCTTTGTTTTTTAAGTTTCAGGAAACTTAAATAAGTGTTTTGAAAGAGAGGGGCACCTGAGGCCAACCCAGGTTCCCTGTCCCTGCTTTGAAGCGGAGGGAAAGATGCAGAGCCCCAGGAAGACCGGGGACAGGCACACGAGAGTGACCAGTGGCTGGCCCGAACGTGGACTGGTACGTGACGCATGATCGGTGCCCTATGTAGACAAGGAGGCCCAGGAAGAAGATCGGGTCCCGTGGACCATGGGACTGTGCGCACCCCTCAGAATTGTCTGCAGTGGATTCCAATCGAAAGGGTTGGCCCTATATGCGCAGACTATGTCCCTGAACCAGTCTCCTTGGTTAGGCCAGGGGAGTGCCGTAGACAGGGATGGAAGGGGGTGAGTGGCGGCACAGGGCACACTGTGGAGGTGCTCTTCCACACCTCTGGAAAGTTCTGTTTGCTCCAGTGAGCGTGTGTTCCTTCTGCAGTTAGAACAGAGAAGCCCCAGAAAGCGGAGACCTTTGATGGAGTCAAAGTACCGCCTGCCTCCTGGGACATCATGAGGCTTAAATGAGTCAGTGAGTGTATAGTGATTGGAGTGGGGCCTGGTCTGTGGGACTGGCTGAGCGAATGTTAGTTGTCACAATAGTAATAATAAAGTAAAATTAAACTATTATTATTACTAGAATGATTCCTTTTCAAGCGATTTTGCAACATCATGAACATCAGTCATGTAATTTCAGGAGAAGTGAGGGGTTCCCTTTCGTAGTTGGGGGCATGGGGTGCTGAGGATCCCATTCTCGGGAGAAAGGTGAGAAGCCCCAAGGTGGCGCTGGGCAGGGTGCCAGGCCCCTGGGCAGCCCCCATGCTCTGGTCTAATGCTGTTAGCCTTGGGGGCTCTCGAGTGCCAGGGTGGGGAGGGCAGATGTGTCCCTTTAGTCTGGGATGCCCTTGACAGTCGGAGAAGGCTTCAGGGCCACTGAGGGGATTTCAGCGTGGAACCCGAGTCAGGGCCAAGCAGTGGAACCTGCGCGTGTGACATCAGCCCGCATCCAGCCCTGACAGGTTAGAAGGCATGTCCAAAATGGTACCAAAAATGGATGTGACATCCATCCACAAAACACAGAAGGACTCCACTGGTCTCCTGGGACTTCTCTGTGAAGCTCAGAAAATGAGGACATCTAATTCACCCATTGTCAAGGCACTTCAGGTGATCAGCACAGCAAACTGTTAGTTCTCATATCAGAGCATGTCATCAGAGACCAGCCTGAGGATGAGGGCATCCACCGTGGCCGCATGGCTGATAAGCTCTGCCAACTTGTAGCCATTGTGGAATACGGTCACCAAGAAGATATTTTCCCCAAGGACATAGAGCTAGAGCAGCTGTTCTTTTATCATGACCTGAAGATAGTATGCCCGGGCACTGCCCTGAGCATCCAGTTGGTGGGCTAGAAAGTCCACACATTTGAGGAGAGCCCCACTTCTTCTGCCCCTCAACTGTTCATCCACCAGGAATCCTCTGGGCCTTCCACAGATGTGTGGAGCCTGGGGGTAGTTTTTCTCCTGCTTAGCCATGGGGATGGAGCCAATTGAGGTGGGGGAGGTCTGCTGGGACGTCCGTGGGGACTCGCGACAAGAGGGTGTCCTTGTCCTGATAGCCCTCAGAGATCGAAACGTTTTGAGCTCATTGAGATGCATCTTGTGGGTATTGGGCAAAAGGGGACATGCAGGGCAGGAGGAGGGACTCCGTCCGTGGCCTTATGGAAACGAAGACCCCCTGACCTCTAGTGGTGGCAAAATGGCCAGGCTGTCGCCCACCCAGCCCTGGGACCACAGTTAGCACAGGAAGCGCAACCGACCCCTGGAGCTCCACCTCAGCCTCGTCCTCGGGCTCAAGCACATTCTCCCTGGGGTCCTTTAAGAGGACCTCTGAAGAGACCAGCATCAAAAACGACGGCATCACACAATAAAACGAGGAGGAATGGACCCCAGGGAGAACCAGCATTCCACCCCAGACCGAATAGAAACTTATTTTCCCACGTAAAGAAATACTTTCAAAGAAATAAAGTTTACCCAGAGCAAGAGAGCCATGGTCCGTGCCCTTATTTTCCTTTGTTTTTTAAGTTTCAGGAAACTTAAATAAGTGTTTTGAAAGAGAGGGGCACCTGAGGCCAACCCAGGTTCCCTGTCCCTGCTTTGAAGCGGAGGGAAAGATGCAGAGCCCCAGGAAGACCGGGGACAGGCACACGAGAGTGACCAGTGGCTGGCCCGAACGTGGACTGGTACGTGACGCATGATCGGTGCCCTATGTGGACAAGGAGGCCCAGGAAGAAGATCGGGTCCCGTGGACCATGGGACTGTGCGCACCCCTCAGAATTCTCTGCAGTGGATTCCAATCGAAAGGGTTGGCCCTATATGCGCAGACTATGTCCCTGAACCAGTCTCCTTGGTTAGGCCAGGGGAGTGCCGTAGACAGGGATGGAAGGGGGTGAGTGGCGGCACAGGGCACACTGTGGAGGTGCTCTTCCACACCTCTGGAAAGTTCTGTTTGCTCCAGTGAGCGTGTGTTCCTTCTGCAGTTAGAACAGAGAAGCCCCAGAAAGCGGAGACCTTTGATGGAGTCAAAGTACCGCCTGCCT
>JAESUZ010002759.1:0-16875 GCA_017311185.1 Proteles cristata cristata | reverse complement strand
ATCTCTGAATATAAAAATAAAAATAAATTTAAAAAAACACAAATTAACATTTTCATCTTTGCATGGTATATACCCAGTCATGGAATTATTGGATCCTATGATCTTCTATTTTTAATTTTTTGAAGAAGCTTCATACTGTTTTCCACAGTGGCTGTACCAATTTACATTCTTACCACCAGTGTATAAGAGTTTCCTTTAATCCATACTTTGCCAACACTAGTTTGCTTTGTTTTGTTTTTAATTTTTATTTAAATTTCAGTTAACATACAGTGTAGTATTAATTTCAGGTATACAATATAGTGATGCAACATATCCATAAAACAACTTTTGCTCATCACGACAAGTGCAGTCCTTAAACCCCATCACCTGTTTAACCCATTTCCCCACCCACCTCCCTTCTAATAACCATCAGTTTTTTCTCTATAGTTAAGAATCTGTTTCGTGGTTAGCCTCTGTCTCTTTTTTTCCCCTTTGCTCATTTGTTTTGTTTTGTTTCTTAAATTCCACATATGAGTGAAATAATATGGTATTTATCTTTCTCTAACTGACTCATATGCTTAGCATAATGTTCTCTAGTTCCATCCATGTCCTTGCAAATGACAAGACTGAAGTGTTTTTTATGGCTGAGTACTATTCTATTGTATATATATGCAGCATCTTCTTTACCCATTCATCAATTGATGTACACTTGGGCTGTTTCCATGATTTAGCTATTGTAGGTAATGCTGCTGTAAACATTGGAGTGCATGTATCACTTTGAATTAGTATTTGTGTACTCTTTGGGTTAATACCCAATAGTACAATTGCTGGATTGTAGGGTAGTTGTATTTTTAACTTTTTAAAGAACCTCCATACTGTTTTCCAGAGTGTCTGCATGAATTTCCATTTCCGCCAACAGTGCATGAAGGTTCCCCTTCTCTACATCCTTGCCAAGAAGGATGTTGTTTCATATGGTTTATTTATTTTTTATTTTTTTAAATGTTTATTATTTTTGAGAGAGACAGAGACAGGGTGTGAGTGTGGTATGGGCAGAGAGGGAGACACAGAATCAGAAGCAGGGTCCAGGCTCCGAGCTGTCAGCATAGAGCCCAATGTGGGACTCAAACCCACTAACCTCGAGATCATGACCTGAGCCGAAGTAGGATGCTTAAACGACTGAGCCACCATGATGTTTTTATTTTAGCCATTTTCACAGGTGTGAGATGATATTTCATTGTGGTTTTTATTTGGATGTCCTTGATGGTGAGTGATGTTGAGCATTTTTTTGATGTGTCTGCGGTCATCTATGTGTCTTCTTTTGAAAAATGTCTATTCTAATCGTCTGCCCATTTTTTAGTCATTTTTTGGTGTTATGTTATACTTTTGCACAGTAATCCCTTGTCAAATATAACATTTAAAAATATTTTCTCCCCCATTCATTAGGTTGTCTTTTATTTTATTTCAAAATATACTAGGGGCACCTGGATGGCTCAGTCGGTTGAGCTCCGACTTCAGTTCAGGTCATGATCTCGCAGTTCGTGAGTTCTGGCCCCGCATCGTGAGCTCTGAACTGTCAGCAGAGCCTGGAGCCTGCTTCAGATTCTGTGTCTCCCTCTCTGTCTGATCCTCCCCCACTCACTCTCTCTCTCTCTCTCTCTCTCTCTCTCTCTCTCAAAAATAAATTTAAAAAAAAAACTTTAAAAAATATATACTACCAAGTAACACCCAGTGCTCATCCCAACAAGTGCCTAACTGGGTGTTATATGGAAACCAACTTGACAAGAAAATATGAAAGAAAAAAAAAGTAAGGAAGATGTACAATACAGGGAAAAAAATATTACGGAGGTGTAGTAATCAAAACCATATGGTATTGGCACAAAAATAGACATATAGATCAATAGAACAAAAGACAAAGGCCAGAAATAAACTCATGCTTATATGGTCAATTAATCTATGCCAAAGTAGGCAAAAATATGCAGTGGGAAAATACAGTTTCTTCATTAAATTGTACTGGGTAAAACTGAACAACTTCATGCAGAAGAAAGAAACTGGATTGTTTTCTAACACCAAACACAAAAACGTACTAAAAATATATTAAAGAGCTAAATGTGAGACCTGAAACCATAAAAATCATGGAAGAGAACATAACCAGTAATTTCTATGACATCAGCCATAGCAACATTTTTCTAGATATGTCTCCTAATGCCAGGGAAAGAAAAGTCAAAAGAAACTATAGGGATGATATTAAAATAAAAAGCTTCTGCACAGTAAAGGAAACCATCAACAAATGCATTCTTTTCAGTTAAAAGCAATTACTGATGGCACCTGGGTGACTCAGTTGGTTAAGTGACCAACTCTTGATTTCAGCTCAGTTCATGATCTCATGGTTGGGAGATTGAGCCCAGCGTTGGACTCTGTACTGAAAGTGAAGCAGATAGTCTCTCTCCCTCTCCTAGGGCCCCTCCCCTCCCCTTACTTTCTCCTCTCTCTCAAAACAAAACAAAACAAAACAGTGATTAAAATCACATGCTTGAAAATGTAGTCCGTAAAATACTTTCAAATAAAATGTAAAACATCAAAATCTCTGGGATCAAGTACAATTTCTTTTTTTTATTTTTAATGTTTATTTAGTTTCAGAGAGAGAGACAGAGAGAGAGAGAGAGAGAGAGAGAGAGAGAGAGAAAGCAGGCAAGGGGCAAAGAGAGGGAGACGCAGAATCTGAAGTAGGCTCCAGTTTCTGAGCTGTCAGCACAGAGTCGATGTGGAGCTCAAACTCACAAACTGCAATATCATGACCTGAGCGGAAGCCGGACACTTTACTGACTGAGCCACCCAGGTACCCCTCAAATCTAGTTTCTATTTTAAATATTTGCAAAGTATTAAAGAACTTTTCTATGTTATAAGACTTGCTTAATCTTTGTAAGTGCTAGAAACTGCAAAGAGACAGACAGAGAGAGGGAGAGCAAACAGCAAATGGAACTAGTAAGAAGGAGAATGCTGAATTATTATACATACTCATAAAAAGTGTTTGCTTTCCTTCTAGTAAATTAATAGAGTTGAATTAGATTATGTCTTTTATTTCACATATCTAATCTCATATTGAATCACTTGTTTAAATTTTTCCTTTAAAACCTGGTTTTGCAAAACTAAATGAATAACAGACCAAAAAAAGTATCTGATGAATGGATTTTATTCCAATATCCATTTGTTCTCATGGATATAACCACCCTCATATATTTAATTAAATGTGGTTGCTCTTGCTCATAACATGAATTTAAGTTAACACCTTAAAACATTTCAGTCTTAGTGCTTATTCCAAATACTATAATCAAGTGGTTTGATTATTGTCCCAGACAGGGACGTGATACATTGATAGTGACTCATGGGCATAGAAAAGGAAATATTATTCATCATATACCATCAAAAAATCCTGAAGGAAGAAGTACACTTTAAGACGGAACTTACTATAAAAATACTATCATTTTCTTTTTTTTATATATTTTTATTTATTTCTAGGAGAGAGAGAGAGACAGCGTGAGCAGGGAGGGTGAGAGAAGTCTGGGCTGAAACAGGCTCCAGGCTCTGAGCTGGCAGTCCAGCGCAGAGCCGGCGGGGCTCAGAGCCAGGCTTCGTGAGATCATGACCTAAGCGAAAGTTGGACGCTTAACCGACTAAGCCACCCAGGCGCCCCAAAAAATACTATCATTTTCAAGAACCTTCATGAGTGCCTCCATTTTTTAAGTTTTAATTTTAATACCAATGTAGTTAACATACAGTATTATATTAGTTTCAAATGTAAAATATAGTGATTGAATAATTACATACACCACCTAATGCTCATCACAACAAGTGCACTTCTTAATCCCCATAACCTATTTTTACCATACTGTCACCCACTTGCACTCTGGTACCCATCAGTTTATTCTCTATAGTTGAGTTTATTTCTTGGATTCTCTCTCTCTCTCTTCTTTGTTTTTTGTTTGGTTTCTTAAGTTCCACTTGTGAGTGAAATTATATGGTATTTATCTTTCTTTGACTTATGGTGCTTAGCATTATACTCTCTTAGCTTCATCCATGTTGCTGCAAACAGCTATATATATATATAATATATATATATATTAAGGACCTGAGCTGAAATCAAGAGTCAGATTCTTAACCAACTGAGACACCCAAGTGCCCCTCTTCTGTTTTTTATTTTATCCACACTGATATGTATGAAGTGATATCTCATTATAGTTTTGATTTGCATTTCCCTCCTGATGAGTGATGTTTAGAATCTTTCCATGTGTCTCTTGGCCATCTGTATATATTCTTTGGAGACATGTCTATTTATGTCTTCTTCCCATTTTTAATTGGATTATTTGTTTTTTAGGTGTTGAGTTGTATTAGCTCTTTACATGTTTTGGAAACTATAACTTTTTATTAAATGTATCCTTTGCAAGTATCTTCTCCTATTCAGCAGGTTGCCTTTTAATTTGGTCGTTTCGTTCACTGAACAGGCTTTCCTTTTGATGTATTCACAATAGTGTATTTTTGCTTTTTTCCCCTTGCCTCAGGAGAAATATTTAGAAAAGTGTTACAGTGAATATCAAAGGATTACAAAGTATGGTCTCTTCTAGGATTATTATGGTTTCATGTCTCACATTTTCAGGTTTTTTTTTTGTATATGGTAAAAAGATAGTGGTCCAGTTTCATTCTTTTGCATGTAGCTGTCCAGATTTCCCAGCACCGCTTTTTTAAGACACTGCCATTTTATCATTGCATATTCTTTCTTTCTTTGTCAAAGATATATTGACCATGTAAGTGTGGATTTATTTCTATTCTGTTATATTGATCTATGTGTCTATTTTTGTGCCAGAACTAAAATATTTTCATTACTGCAGTCTTATAGAATAAATTGACGTTTATAATTGTGATACCTCCAGTTAGCATTTCTTTTTCGAGATTTCTTTGGCTATTGGGGGTCTTATGTGGTTCCATACAAATTTTAGGGTTGTTTGTTCCTATGCTGTGAAAAATGCTGTTGGGATTTTGATAGGGATTGCATTAAATGTATAGATTGCTTTGGGTAGTATAGAAACTTTAACAATATTTGCTCTTGGAATTCATGAGAATGCAATGTTTCCCATTTCTTTGTGTCTTATTCAGTTTCTTTTCTTTTCTTTCATCATTGTTTTATAGCTTTCAGAGTACAGGTCTTTCAGTTCTTTGGTTAAATTTATTCCTAGGTACTTTATTATCTGGGAAGGGGACGTAATTGAAAATGTGATTGTTTTATTAATCTCACTTTCTACTGCTTAATTATTGGTGTATAGAAATGCCAACAGATTTATGTACATTAATTTTCTATCCTTCAAATTTACTGAATTAATTTATCAGTTCTAATAGTTTTTTTATGGAATCTTAGGGATTTCTATATATAGTATCATATCATCTGCAAATAGTGAAAGTGTTACTTCTTCCTTACCAATTTGGATGCTTTTTGTTTCTTTTTCTCTTATTGCTGTGGCTAGGACTTACAGTCCTATGTTGAATAAGAGTGGTGAGAGTGGATATCACTGTCTTGTTCCTGACCACAGAGGGAAAGCTCTTAGGTTTTCCTTAGTAAGGATGATTAACTGTGGGGTTTTTAAATATGGCCTTTCTTTTTTTTTTATGTTTTTTTTTTTTATTTATTTCTAGGAGAGAGAGAGAGGCAGCGTGAGCAGGGGAGGGTCAGAGAGAGAGGGAGTCACAGACTGAAACAGGCTCCAGGCTCTGAGCTGGCAGTCAGCACAGAGCCCGACGCGGGCTCGAACCCACGAACCGCGAGATCATGACCTAAGCGAAAGTCGGACGCTTAACCGACTAAGCCACCCAGGCGCCCCATAAATATGGCCTTTCTTATATTGAGGTATGTTCCCTCTAAATCTACATTGTTGAGGGTTTTTATCAAAATGAATGTTTTACTTTGTCAAGTGCTTTTTCTGCATCTATTGAGAGGAACATATGCTTTTTACTTTCTATTATTCATGTCAGGTATAATGTTGATTGATTTGCAAATCTCAAATCAGGCTTGCAACCCAGGAATAAATCCCACTTCGTCCTGGTGAATAATTTTTAATGTATTTTTAGATTTGGTTTGCTAGTATTTTGTTGAGGATTTTTGCATTTATGTTCATCAGAGATAGTCACCTGTTCTCTTTTTTGTGGTGTGTTTATCTGGTTTTGCATCAGTGTGGTACTGGCTTCATAGAATAAATATAGAAGCTTTTCTTCCTCTTCTATTTTTTGAAATAGTTTGAGAAGAATAGGTATTAACTCTCTTTAATGTTTGGTAGAATTCACCCTTGAAGCCATCTGGTCCTGGACTTTTGTTGTTGGGATTTTTTTTTTTTATTACTGATTCAATTTCCTTACTAATAATCAGTCTGTTAAAATTTTGTGTGCTTTCCTGCTTTACTTTTGGTAAGTTATATGTTTCCAGGTATTTATTCACTTCCTCCAGGTTGTCCAATTTGTTGGCATATAATTTTCTATAATATTCTTTCACAAACGTTTGCATTTCTCTGGTGTTGTTATTTCTCCTATTTCATTAGTGATTTTGCTTATTTGAGTCCTTTCTCTCCTCCCCAGCATGTTTTTCTCTTTCCCTATTATTATTATATTATCATTTTTTAAAATTTTCATCCAAGTCGGTTAACATATAGAATAATAATGATTTCAGGAGTAGAATTTAGTGAGTCATCACTCATAATATCCAGTGCTCATCCCGTCAAGGGTTCTCCTTAATGTCTTTAGGGCCCCTTTAGCTCATCCCTCCACCCGAAATCTCCCTGGCAACCTTCAGTTCATTATCTGTAAGAGTCTCTTATGGTTTGTCCCCCTCTTTGTTTTTATATCATTTTTGCTTCCCTTCTTTTATGTTCATCTGTTTTGTACTGTTTCTTAAATTCTACATATGAATGAAGTACTATGATATTTGTCTTTCTCTGACTGATTTATTTCACTTAACATAATACACTCTAGTACCATACACATTGTTGCAAATGGCAAGATTTCATTATTTTGATCACTGAGTAATATCTCTTTATATATTTATATATAACACATCTTTATCCATTCAGCAGTCAATAGACGTCTGGGATCTTTCCATACTTTGGCTATTGCCGACTGTGCTGCTACAAACATTGGGGTGCATGCCCCCCTTCAAAACAGCTCACCTGTATCCTTTGCATGAATACCTACTAGTGTAATTGCTGGGTTGTAACATAGTTCTTTTTTTAAAATTTTTGAGGAACCTCCATACTGTTTTCCAGAGTGACTGCACCAGTTTGCATCCCCACCAACAGTGCAAAAGGGTTCCTCTTTCTCCGTATCCTTGCCAACATCTGTTGTTACCTAAGTTGTTAATTTTAGTCATTCTGACAGATGTGAGGTGGTTTCTTAATGTGATTTTTATTTATATTTCCCTGATGATGAGTGATGTTGAGAATTTTTCATGTGTCTGTTAGCCATCTGGATGTCTTCCTTGGAAAAGTGTCTCATGTCTTCTGCCCATTTCTTCACTGGATTATATATTTTCTGTATATGGACTTTGATAAGTTCTTTTTTAAAGAAATTTTAATGCTTATTTATTTTCAAGAGACAGAGTGCGAGTGGGAGAGGGGCAGAGAGAGAGAAAGATACAGAATCTGAAGCAGGCTCCAGGCTCCGAACTATCAGCACAGAGGCTGACACGGGGCTTGATCCCACAAGCTGTGAGATCATGACCTGAGCCAAAGTCGGAGGCTTAATAGACTGAGCCACCCGGGCGCCCCAACTTTGCTAAGTTTTTTAGAGATTTTGGATAATAACCCTGTATCTGATATGTCATTCGCAAATATCTCCTCCCGTTCCATTGGCTGCATTACAGTTTTTCTGATTGTTTCCTTGACTTTGCAGAAGCTTTGTATCTTGATGAAGTCCAATAGTTTATTTTTGCTTTTGTTTCCCTTGCCTCCAGAGATATGTCAAGTTAGAAGTTGCTGTGGCCTAGGCCAAGGAAAAGAGTTTGTTGCCTTTTTTCTTCTCTAAAATTTTGATGGCTTCCTGTCTTACATTTACGTCTTTCATCTATTTTGAGTTTATTTATGTGTATGGTGTAAGAAAGTGGTCCAGGTTCATTTCTCTGCATGTTGCTATCCAGATTTCCCAACATAATTTGCTGAACAGGCTGTCTTTCTTCCATTGTATATTCTTTCCTACATTGTCAAAAATTAGTTGGCCATACATTTGTGGGTTGATTTCTGGGTTCTCCATTCTTTCCCATTGATCTATGTGTTTTTGTGCCAGTACGATACTGTCTTGATGACACCTTGGTCATGCAGCATGAAGTCCAGAATTGTGATGCCTTCAGCTTTGATTATCTTTTTTTAGGATTGCTTTGGTTATTCGGGGTCTTTTCTGGTTCCACACAAATTTTAGGACTGTTTGTTTTAGCTCTGTGAAGAATGCTGATTTTTTTTTTTTTTATAGGGATGGCATTGAATATGTAGATGGCTTTGGGTAGTATTGACATTTTATAATATTTGTTCTTCTGATCCATAAGGATGGGATATTTTTCCATTTTTTTGTGTCTTCTTTGATTTCTTTAGTAAACTTTCTACAGTATTCAGTGTATAGACTTTTCACCTCTTTGGTTAGGTTTATTTCCAGGTATTTTGTGATTTTTGGTGCAATTATAAATGGAATAGATTCCTTGATTTCTCATCCTGCTCCCTCAGTAATGATATATAGAAATGCAACCAATTTCTGAATATTGATTTTATATCCGGTGACTTTGCTGAATTCATGCATCTGTTCTAGCAGGTTTTTAGTGGAATCTTTTGGGTTTTGCACATATAGTACCATGTCATCTGAGAAGAATAAAAGTCTGATTCCCTCCTTGTTGATTTGGATGCCTTTCATTTCTTTGTGTCTGATTGCTGAGGCCAGGGCTTCCAACATAGTGTTGAATTGCGTAACAGAGGTGAGAGTGGACATCCTTGTTGTGTTCCTTACCTTAGGGGGAAAGCTCTCAGTTTTTCCCCATTGAGCATGACATTAGCAGTGATGCTTTTGTATATGGTTTTTATGATCTTAAGGTATGCTCCATCTATCCCTACTGTCTTGAGGGTTTTTAATAAAAAAGGATGCTGCAATTTGTCAAATGTTTTCCCTGCATCTATTGAGAAAATCTTGTGGTTCTTATCCTTTATTTTACTAATGTGATGAGTCACATTGATTAATTAGTGAATATTGAACTTCCTTTGCATCCCAGCAATAAATCCCACTTGATCCTGGTGAATAATTCTTTTAATATATTGTTGGATCCGATTTGCTAGTACCTTGTTGAGAATTTTTGCATCCATGTTCATCACGGAAATTAGCCTGTAGTTCTCCTTTTTAGTGGGGTCTTTGTCTGGTTTTGGAATCAAGATAATACTGGCCTTCTAGAATGAGTTTGAAAATTTTCCTTTCATTTCTATTTTTTTGGAACAGTTTCAAACGGATAGGTGTTAAATCTTTAAATATTTGGTAGAATTACCCTGGAAAGCCATCCAGAACTAGAATCTTGTTTGCTGGAAGATTTTTTTATTACTGATCCAATTTCTTTACTAATTATGGGTCTGTTCAAATTTTCTATTTCTTCCTGTTTCAGTTTTGGTAATTTATATGTTTCTTGGAATTTGTCCATTTCTTCTAGATTGTCCATTTTGTGGCACATAATTGCTCATAATATTTTCTTATTATTGTTTGTATTTCTGCATCATTGCTTGTGATGTCTTCTCATTCATTAATGGTTTTATATATTTGGATCCTTTCCTTTTATTTTTTGATCAATATGGCTAGGGGTTTATCAGTTTTGTAATTTTTTTCCAAGAACCAGCTCCTGTTTTCATTGATCTATTCTACTGTGTTTTTTTTTTTTTTTTTTAAGCATTTATTTCTGCTCTAACATTTATTATTTCCTGTCTTCTACTGGATTTGAGATTTATTTCCTGTTCTTTCTCCAGCTCGTTAAGGTGTAAGGTTAGGTTTTTATTTGAGACCTTCCTTCCTTCTTTAGGAAAGACTTGATTGCTATAAACTTCCCTCTTATGACCGCTTTGCTGCATCCCAGAGGTTTGGGGCTCTCATGTTTTCATTTTCTTTGGCCTCCACTTACTTTTTAATCTCCTCTTTAGTTTCTTGGTAAACCCATTCATTCTTTAATAGGATGCTCCTTAATCTCCAGGTATTCATGGTCTTTTCAAATTGTTTTCTTGTAATTGATTTCAAGTTTCATAACTTTGTTGTCTGAAAATATCCAAGATATGATCATGATCATTTTGTACTTTTTGAAGACTGATTTGTTTTTCAGTATGTGATCTAATCTGGAGAGTGTTCCATGTACACTGGAGAAGGATGTAAGAAGGATGTATTCTGATGCTTTAAGATGGAATGTTCTGAATATATCTATTAAATCCATTCCATCCAGCATGTCATTCAAAGCCTTTATTTCCTTGTTGATTTACTGCTTAGATGATCTTTCTTTTGATGTAAGTGGGGTTTTGAAATCTCCTACTATTTTGGTATTATTATTGAGTTGTTTTATGTTTGTGATTAAATGATTTATATATTTGGGTGCCTCACATTGGCGGCATAAATCTTTAAAATTATTAGATCTTCTTGATAGACCCCCTTAATTACGATATAATGCCCTTTTTCATCTCTTTGTATGCTCTTTATTATAAAATCTAGTTTGTATGATATAGGTATGGCTACTCCAACTTTCTTTTGACGACCATTATCATGATAGATCATGATCCATCATCTTATTTTCAATCTGCAAGTGTCTTTCCATCTAAAATGTGCTGAGAACAAACTGAGGACTGATGGTAGAGGGGAGGGGAAGGAAGGTGATAGGGATGGAGGAGGGCACTTGTGGAGATGAGCACTTGGGTGTTATATGGAAACCAACTTGACAATAAACTACTTAAAAAAATAAAATGTGTCTCTCATAAGCAGCATCTAGATAAGTCTTGTTTTCTTATCCATTCTGATACCCTATATCTGTTGATTGAAACACTTAATCCATTTACATTTAGAGTGAGTTCTGAAAGATATGAATTTAGTGTTATTGTGTTGCCTGTATAATTTCTATGATGTTCTCTGGGCCTTTCAAGTCTTTGTTGCCTTTGGTTTCCTTTGTTTTACTTCCTCTTTTCTGCACTGAAAGAGTCCTCCTTAAAATTTCTCAGAGTTGATTTAGTGGTCATGAACTCTTTATTTTTTTTTTATTTGTCTGGAAAATTATATCTTTCTTTGTATTTTGAATGACAGCCTTCCTGGATAAAGAATTCTTGGCTGCATATTTTTCTGATTCAGCATGTTGAATACATCCTGCCAGTGCTTTCTTGCCTGACAAGTTTCTGTGGATAAGTCTGCTGTGAACTTGATCTGTTTTCCCTTATAGCATAAGGACTTTTTTGCCCCTTGCTGCTATCAGAATTCTTTCCTTTTCTATTTATCTTGTGAATTTCACTATGATATGCCATAGTGATGATTGGTTTTTGGTGAATCTAATGGGAGTTCTCTGTTTCTTGGATTTTGATGACTGTGTTCTTCCACAAATTAGAAAAGTGTTCCACTATAATTTGCTCACATTACCTTTCTGCCGCTTTTTATCTCTCTTCATTTTCTGGGGCTCCCATTATTCACATGTTATTCCTTTTTAATAAGTCACTGAGCTCTCTAAGTCTTGTATCATGCTCTCTTGCCTTTTTTTCCCCTTTGTCTGCTTCATTATTCTTCATAATTTTGTCTTCCGTATTGCTGATTTACCACTCTGCTTCATCAATCCTTGCTGCCATGGAAATCTTTTGAGGTTTCATCTTGGTCATAGCATTTTCAATTTTGTCCTGACTACATTTTGCTTCTTTTATCTCCACAGAAAGGGATTCTATGCTTTTTTTCAACCCCAGATTGTATTCTTATTATCATGGTTCTAAATTCTTGTTCATACATCTTGCTTATATCTGTGTTGATTAAGCCCCTGACTGTCATTTCTTGTGTTCTTTGTTGGGGTGAATTCCTTCTTTTTTTCATTTCAGAGGAAGAATATATTAACAAAATGTAAAGTAAAACCTAAAAAATTAAAAACAAAACATAAAATCAAATAATGGAAGCTATATCTTAGGTGTGTCTTGGTCTGTTTGCTGAAAGAAGCTTAATAGAGTAGAGAAAATGGGAAAGCAAAGAAAGAAAGGAAACAAGAAAAAATTAAAAATTAAAAAAATATATACAATAAATAGAATAAAATCAAATAAAGTGAAATAGAATAAAAATTTACAAAAAATAGAGTAAAAAATAATATAAGACTTTAAAAACATTCTTTTGAAAAAAAAGAAAATTAAAAAAAATTCTCCATGTCCATGAAAAAGAAAAGAGAAAAAATAACAAAGAAAAGAAAACCAAATAAATGAATCAGCAAACAGAATGAAACTCAAATGAAGTTACATCCAGTTTCTGCTAGATCTCAAGCTATGGCATACTCTATAGTCTGTACATTAAGCCAGCTGAGAGACTTGTGCCGTCTTCTAGGGGATGTGCTTGGAAGGTGCAGTTGGGTAGGACTTGGTGTAATTGCTTCTTTCTCCACTAGGTGGCGCTGTTTATCTCAATAAGGTGGCTTGGTGTTGTGATCATGTGCATATATGTCTATGTGGGTGTGAGGGAGGGTTGGAAATGGCCTCACCCAGCTTCCTGGTCTCTGACACAGGAATTTTGCACTCTCATTGATCTGAAGTCAAGCACCCCTCCTTTGTCTCATGCTTCTGGTCCACTCCTCACCTCTATCCTGTCTTTTTCCACATCATCAGCCTCCCAGTTGGAACCTGCCTCCAGAGTTTTATCTCAGATGGGATTGTGGTTCAAAACCCCTCACTTCAGAGAACCCTGGGGTTTGGATCCACTCCAATTCTCTGGAGGATTTTCTCACTGAGCAATGGCCAGGTACTGACTTGTCACAGAAAATTTTCATGTGATGGTACAGTGGCATAGGCTCAGAGATTTTGGCAATTCACAGCACACAGCCAGTGCCATGTTTCACCATACTCTGGCATCTTCGTCCCAACACCAGCAAACATGTCTGCCCTCCAGGGTCCACTGGGACCTTTGCCTGTGAGGAGGCTGTAAGCCTCTACAAAACGCTCTCCAATCAGGGGAACCACTTCTGCTCATGTGACAAATGGACCCTTCAGAACCCAATGCCTGCTCCTGGGGATTTGCTTTATTTCCTCACCAGAGCATGGTCTGGCCTTGGGCTTTGGAATTTCAAACTCTGTTCTCTACTGTTTATTGAATCCTAATGGTATTGAAACACTCTCCTTTCTTCTCATCAATGGTTTTGGCAAACAGATTTCTTGTTCTGTCCCTTGTGAGTGTTTTTACTCTATCTTTCTTTCCAGCTACTTTTGGGGTGAGTACTTTTCCTTCACACTCCCTATGTGCCACACTCTTCCCTCCCTCCTTTCTCTGTCCTCTCTCCACAAAAACAGCTCCCTACACTCTGCATATTTTCTCTCTCCCAGGTCATCTCTCTCTACTGAGTATCTGCCAAATTCTGTGGCTCAGGCTATGCAGATTGTTGTGTTAATCCTTAGGTCAGTTTCCTAGGTGTGCAAAATGGTTTGGTGCTGATCTATCTGTGATTTAGGGACAAGACAAGCTGAGAGCTTCCATACTGCTCCTCCATCTTGAACCCCTCCCTCTTTATCTCTTTTTAAAATTTGTTTTGATGTGTATGCCTAGAGGTTTCTCAATTTTTTTAAGTAACAAGCTCCTGGTTTATTGATCAGTTCTATTTTTTCTATATCATTTATTTCTGCTTTAATATTTATCCTTTCTTCTGTTGGGTTTAGGTTTTGTTTATTGTTGTTTTTCTATCTCCTTTAGTTTTAAGGTTAGGTTGTTTGAGATTTCTCTTGCTTCTTGAAGTAGGCTTGTATTGCCATGAACTTTCCTCTTAGAGCTGCTTTTGTGACATCCCAGAAGTTTAAGACCACTGTGTTTTCATTTTCAGTTGTTTCCATGCAGACCCACTCTGTGTTTAGTAGTATGTTATTTACTCTTTGTGTATCTGTGCTCTTTTCATATTTTTTCTTGTGATTGATTTTTAGTCTCATTGCATCATGGTGAGAAAAGTTGCAATGGTATACCATCAATGTTTTTAAATTTTTAACACTTGCTTTATAGCCTAACATGTGATCTTTTCTAGAGAATATTCGATGTCCACTTGAAAAAAATGTGTATTCTGTTGCTTTATGATTGAGTGTCCTGAGTATATCTGTTAAATCCATCTGGTCCAGTGTATCATTCAATGCCACTGTTTCATTGTTTATTTTCTGCATGGATCATCTATCCATTGATGAAAGTGGGGTGTTAAGCTCCCCCTATTATAATTGTATTACTATCAATTAATTTCTTTATATTTGTTATTAACTGTTTTGTGTATTTGGGTGCTTCCTTATTGGATGTGTAAGTATTTACAATTGTTTTATTTTCTTGTTGGGTATTATTATTATTATTTATTATTATTACTAGCAGCAGTAGTAGTAGTAAGTGTATAGTACGATTTTTTGTCCTTCTACAGGCTACATTTTAAAGTCCATTTTGTTAGTTATAAGTTTTGTTCTCCTGGCTTTTTTTTTAGATATATATATAGAGAGTGCAAGCATAGGAGAAGGACAGAGAGAGAGAGAGAGAGAGAATCTCAAGCAGGCTACATGCAGTGCAGAGCCCAGTGTAGGACTCCATCCCATGACCTGGGATCATGTCCTGAGCTAAAGTCAAGAGTTGGGCACTCAACCACCAGAGCCAACCAGACGCCCATGTCTGGTTTACCTTGTAACATCTATTTGCATGATAAATATTTCTTCACCTTTTCTTTTTCAATCTGCAGATATCTTTAGGTCTGAAATGAGTCTCTTATAGGAAGCATATAGTTGGGTCTTTATTTTTTTTTTATCCATTCTATCACCCTATGTCTTTTTATTGGAACATTTAATCGATTTACATTCAAAATCCTTCTTGATAGGTATGTATATATTGACATCTTTGTTACTTGTTTTGAGATTGTTCCTACAATTTTCTCCTATCCTTTTTTCTCTTGCACTATCTTATATTTTTCTTATTTTCTTTAGTGATATACTTGGATTCTTCTCTCTTTGTTCTTTGCTTTATCTATTATTGAGTTTTTATTTGTGATTACCATTAGGTTTGTATATAACATCTTTTGCAAATAGTAGTCTATATTAAGATTATGTTCGCTTAACTTTGAACCCATTCTTTACTTTTCTCCTCCTCATACTTTAGGTATATAGTGTCATATTTTACATATTTTATTTGGTGAATCCCTTGACTGATTTTTATAGATATTCTTATTTTTCAAATTGTTATTTATTTTCTTTCCTTTCCCTGAATGCCTACATTCTCCAAAGAGGAAAAAGAAAGAAACTGATCCTGGTGTTGTAATCCGATGAAATAGAGAAAATAATTATTATAATAAGAATAACATTATGTTATAAATATCCTTATTCTATTAAGAAGGTTTTGCTAAATTTCAATCGATAATATTAAAAATGTGATATATTTTAAACCCTGTGCATCACTTTGCCAAAATAATAATCACTGATATTAACATCTTAATGTAAGTTTGCTTCTTTGAAAAAATAGTAGAAGTTTTCTTAAACATGTGGCTCTCCTTTCCATAATATAGCTTTAAAATAGAGGAACTTAGTGACTTATTGTGAAATATATAACTAACAGCGGTTCATTTTACATCTAATACATTTTGTATTGTTTTTCCCTTGACAGTGCTACAAATGAAGCCTGAAAGAAACGTTCTGGAAATAGAGCATAAAATATAAATCATACAATATTAAATGTTAGTTCTAGACAACCTATAGCAAACCAAGGCATTTTAAAAGGAATGAAAGTACATTTATTATAGTTACCATTATATTTGTATTGAGAATGTTAAATTTATTACCCTACTGTTTTCTAAAATAGCTATATCTCTATGGCTTTATCCATTTGAAACTATGTGTTTGTATTTCTTTTGTCCAAAGATGTATCAGTAACAGTATGAAAAAAGTGATTTTTTAAAAATATTAGGGCAACTTTGGATAAAACATGAAGGGATAAAGTTCAGAAATAAACTTTTAGTCTTTCCCCCAACATTCCTCTATCTGCAGAGTAAACATCTTTTATTTAATCAGTGTTAGAATCTAGTCTCTTCGGAACTATTTTTTTAAGTTTTAATTTAAATCATAGTTAACATGCTGTGTTATATAAATTTTAGGTGTACAATTTAGTGATTTAACACTTATAATACCTGGTGCTCTTCACAAGTGCACTCTTTAACCTCCATCACCTTTTTAACCCCTTCCTTTACCCACCTCCCCTCTGGTAACCATAGGTTTGATCTCTATAGTTAAGAGAATTTCTTGATTTGTTTCTCTCTCTCTCTCTCTTTGTTTCCCTATGATTATTTTGTTTCTTATATTTTACATATGAGTGAAATCATATGGTATTTGTCTTTCTCAGACCAATTTATTCTGCATAGCACAATACTCTCTAGCTCCATCCACATCATTGCAAATGTCAAGATTTCATCCTTTCTTTTTATGGCTGAGTAATATTCCATTGCTAATACCACATCTTCTCCATCCACTCAACAGTCAGAGGACAGATGGGCTCTTTCCATAATTTGACTGTTGTATATAATGCTTCTGTAAAGGTTTAGTTGCATGTATCCCTTTTAATTAGTGTTTTTGCATTCTTTGGGTAAATACTTAGTAGTGTGATTGCTGGCTTGTAGGGTTGTTCTATTTTTATTTTTTTTAGAACTTC